>JAKSZT010054341.1:2942978-3153933 GCA_026826555.1 Tolypeutes matacus | reverse complement strand
AAAAAAAAAAAAAAAAAATACATTAGAGGCACATAAGAGCAGATTTGAATTGCTCAAAGACAGAATTAATGATTTTAAAGACGGAACATTTGAGCTGGAAAAGATAAGAGAAAAGAAAGAGGAGAGAATAGGAAAAATGGAACAGGGTCTCAGGGAACTGAATGTCAATGTGAAACGCACAACTATATGCATTATCAGTGTTCCAGAAAGAGAAGAGAATGGAAAGGGGGCAGAAAGAATTTTTGAGGAAATAATGATCATAAACTCCCCAACCCTTATGAAAGGCATAAATATCAATATCCAAGTAGGAAAATGCACCCCAAACAGAATAAATCTAGACCTACCCTAAGACACCAACTATTCAGAATGACAAATATAAGAGGTAAAGAGAGGATTCTGAAAGCATCAAGAGAAAACAAAGCATCACATACAAGAGACCCTTGATAAGAGTAATTCTGACCTCTTGTCAGAAACCGTAGAGGCAAGAAGAAAGTGGGATGATGTATTTAAGGTACTGAAAGAGGAAAAGTGCAAGCCAAGTATTCTGTAACTGGCAAAACTGTCCTTCAAAAATGAAGGTGAGTTCAAAGTGCTCACAGACAAACAAAAGCTGACAGAATATGTTACCAAAAGACCAGATCTACAAGAGATACAACAGGAAGTGCAGCAGCCTGAAAAGAAAAAAAACAAGGGCGAGAGACTTGTAAAAGAGTGTAGAAATGAAGATTATTAAGAAAGGCAGAATAAAGGGTAAAAAAACAGACAATAGTAAGATTTGACAGACAATAGTAAGAAAGCCAAAGGACAAAATGAATCAAATAACTAATGTCTTTACAGTAATAACATTGACTGTCAATGGCTTGAACACCCCAATCAAAAGACACAGGTTTTTAGAATGGATTTTTTAAAAATGAGCCATTTAAATTCTGTCTACAAGAGACTCACCTCAGACATAAGGAGACAACCAGGTTAAAAGCCTTAGATTAGAAAAAGTTATTCCCTGCAAATAGTGATCAAAAGGAGCCAGAGTAGCAATACTAATACTGGATAAAATAGATTTTAAATGCAAAAAAATGTTATAGAGGATGAAGATGGCAATTACATGTTAATAAAAGGGGCTATTCACTAAGAAGAAATAACTATACTAAATATTTATACACTTAACCTGTGTGCCCCAAGATACATGAGGCACACACTGGCACAACTGAAGGGAGAAATAGATGTCTTTACAATAATAGTTGGAGACTTCAATATACCACCCTCAGTATTGGGTAGACCATCTGGTCAGAGGATAAAGAAACAGAGAGCTTGAATAATATGATAAATGAAGGAGACCTAAGAGAGCATTGTACCCCAAAACAGCAGGATATACATGCTTTTCAAGCACTCATGGATCCTTCTCCAGGACAGACCATATGATAGGTCACAACACAAGACTCAATAAATTCTAAAAGGTTGAAATTATACAAAACACTTTCTCTTATAACAGAAAGAAATTGGAAATCAATAATGAATGGGAAAAGTGAAAAGTCATAAACATATGGAGATTAAATAACACACTATTAAATAATCAGTGAGTCAAAGAAGAAACTGCAAGAGAAATGAGCAAATATATTTGAATAAATGAAAATAAGAACACAACATATCAAAACCTATGGAACACCATAAAGGCAGTGCTGAGAGGTAAATTTATAGCCTATAATGCTTACATTAAAAAAGAATAAAGATTGAGAGGTAAGGAATTTTCTTGTTTGTCTGTTTTTTGTTTATTATCTTTATTATTGAAATAATGAAAATACTCTAATAATGATTCAAGTGTTGAACGCACAACTATGTGATTATACCAATCCCAATGATTGTACACTCTAAATGAATTGTATGATTTATTAATATGAATCAATAAAATTGATTTGTTTAGAAAAAAATAACAAAGAGCTAAAACTGAAGATCTAACTGCACATCTGGAGGAACTAGAAAAAGCACAGCAGACTAATCCAAACCAAGCCAAAGGAAAGAAATAGCAAAGATCAGAGGAGAAATAAATGAAATTGAGAACAAAAAAACAATACAGATACTCAACAAAACCAAAAGCTAGTTCTTTGAGATCAACAAAATATACAAATCCTTAGCTAGACAGACAAAGATAAAAAGAAAGAAGCAGCAAATAAATAAAATCAGAAATGAGAGGGGGGACATTGCCACTGACTCCACAGAAATAATAGAGATCATAAGAGAATACTATGAACAATTGTATGCTAAAAAAATAGGCAATTTAGATGAAATGGACAAATTCTTAGACACACTCGAACTATCAACAATGACCCTAGAAGAAAGAGAAAACCTCAACAAATCAATGACAAGTGAAGAGATTGAAATAGTCATCAAAAATCTCTCAAAGATGAAAAGTACAGATCAAATGGCTTCACAGGTGAATTCTACCAGTCGTTCAAAGATGATCTAATACCTATCTTCTCAAGTTTTTCAAAAAACTGGAACAGGAAAGAAAGCTACCCAACTCATTCAATGAGGCTAACATCACCCTCATACCAAAACCAGATAAAAATATTACAAAAAAGAGTTTACAGACCAATATCTCTAATGAATATAGATGCAAAAATCCTCAAAAAAAATACTTGCAAACTGAATCCAAAAGCACATTAAAAGAATTATACACCATGATAAAGTAGGTTTTAATCCATATATGCAAAGGTGGTTCAACACAAGGAAGTCAATTAGCATAATAAACCACATTGATAAACTGAAGAAGAAAAATCACATAATTCTCTCGATTGATACAGAAAAGTTATTTGACAAAATATAGTACCTTTTCTTGATAAAATTAAAAAAACACTCCAAAAGATAGGAACAGAAAGAAACATTCTCAATATAGTAAAGTGCATATATCAAAATCCCACAACTAGCATTGTACTCAATGATGAAAGCCTTAAAGCTTACCGGCTGAGATCAGGAACAAGACACGGACGTCCACTGCCACTACTGTTATTCAATATTGTGCTAAAAGTTCTAGCTAGAACAATTAGGCTAGATAAAGAAATTAAAGGCACACATAAAGAAGAAGTAAAAATGCCACTATTCCCTGATGATACGATCCTATACCTAGAAAATCCTGAAAAATCCACAACAAAGTTACTAAAATAGGCAAGTTCTGCAAAGTGGTGGGACACAAGATTAATACACAAAAATTAATAGCATTTCTATACAGTACTGATGTGCGATTTGAGGAGGAAAACATAAACAAATTCCATTTATAATAACAATTAAAAGAATCAAATATTAGGCATAAACTTAACCAAGGACAAAAAGGACCTTTACTCTGAAAACTACAAAACATTGCTAAAAGAAACCATAGAATACTTAAATAAATGGAATGACGTTCTGTGTTCATGGACTGGAAGTCTGAATATCATTAAGATGTGAATTTTACCCACACTTATTTACAAATTCAATGCAATCTCAATAAAAATCCCAAGAGCCTTACTGCAGAAATAGAAAACCCAATTATCAAAAACCCCAAATAGACAAAAATGTCTTAAAAAGACGAATGACGTTGGAGGACTATCACTTCCTGACTTTAAAGCATATTACATAGCTACAGGGGTAAAAACAGCATGGTACTTGCATAAAGACAGACAGATTTTCCAATGGAACCAAATCGAGAACTCAGAAATAGACCTTCACATCTGCAATCAAGTGATTTTTGATGAGGCTGTCAAGCTCTCCCAGGTGGGCCTAAAATGTCTATTCAACAAATGGTGCTGGGAGAATTGCACAGCCATATCCAAAGCAAAGAAAGAGGACCCCTATCTCACTCCATATACAAAAAAATAAGTCAAAATGGATCAAGGACCCAAATGTAAAAGCAACAACCATAAAACTCTAGAAGAAAATGTAGGAAAAGATCTTCAAGAACTTGCGGTAGGTGGTAGTTTGTTAAACCTTACACCCAAAGCACGAGCAACAAAAGAAAAAAATAGATAAATGGGACCTCCTTAAAATTAAACACTTTTGCACCTCAAAGGACTTTGTCAAAAGAGTGAAAAGTCAGCCAATTCAATGTGAGGAAATTTGGCAATCACATATCTGATAAGGGTTTAATATCCATGGTATATAAGATCATACAGCTCAACAATAAAAATACAAAGTATCTGATTAAACATGGGCAAAAGACTTGAAAAGACAACTGTCCAATGAAGAAATACAAATGGCAAAGAAACACATGAAAAAATGTTCAACTTCACTAGTGATAAGGGAAATGCAAATCAAAACTACAGTATGATATCATTTCATACCTATTGGAATGGCCACTATTAAAAAGTTGTAAAACTGTACATGTTGGAGAGGATGAGGAGAGTTAGGAATGTTTATTCAATGTAGGTGGGAAGGTAGAATGGTACAGCCATTGTGAAGGACTGTTTGGAGGTTCCTAAGGAAGCTGAATATAGACTTGCCATGGGACCCGGCAATACCACTGCTACGTATATAAGCAGAAGAACTGAGAGCACTGTCATGAACAGACATCTGCACACTGATATTCATAGCAGCATTATTCACAATTGCCAAAAGTTGTAAACAACCCAGGTGTCCATCAACTGATGAATGGATAAACAAATTGTGCTATATATACATGATGGACTATTATGCAGTGGTAAGAAGAAATGAAGTCGTGAAGCATATGATAACATGGATGAACCTGAAGGACATTATGTTGAGTGAAGCAAGCCAGATACAAAAGGACAAATACTGTATGATTGTGCAATTATGAACTATATATATCATATAAATCATGGAGTTAATAAATAGAATATAGGTCACTAGGAAAGAGAATGAGGGTGAAGAATGGAAAGCTAATGGTTAATCTGTGCAGAATTGGAAAAAGTTGTTGATATGTCTTTAGAAATTAATAGAAATGATGAAACCATATCATAGTGTTTGCAACTAGCAGAACTATTACATAGGTATTACAGTGGTTGAAAGGGTAATTCTAATGTCATGTACATTAATAGAAAGAAAGCTAAAAAATGTAACATAGGTGTGTATAACATAGTAAAACCTCATGTAAAATACAAATATGGGTTATATTGCATATGTAAGACTGTTTTTTACAAAATATAAATACAAATAAACTAGAGAGAAGGAAACAGGGGGGTGGCTATGTACAGCAGGAGACGCATAGAGAAATTGAGAGATAATGAGATTTATTTGTTTGTTTTTATTATTAATATTATTGAAATAATGAAAATGCTCTAAAAATGACTGAAGTGATGAATGCACAATTATGTGATTATACTGAATACCAATGATTGTTTACTTTGGATGGATTTATGCTTTTTTAAAATATATCAATAAAATTGATTTGTTAAAAATATTTTTTACAAGTGCTTGAGAAATGGAAAATACATTGTGGGGGAATAGATACTATTAGGAAAGCAAGCTAATGTTAAAGTGTTAAGGGTTACAAATGTCACTTAAACTATTTTATTAGAATTCCACTTTGAGCCTTGGCTGAGTAACTGTTACCAGACTGGCCCTCACACAGTAAATAAGTAAAAACTAGACAAATTTTTTGGGTATCATTTTCAAGCCTTGGACAAGAAGCAGTGCAGGACTCTATGTGAGGTAAGGGAACCTCAGGAGATGAAGCCTAACCTTCATCCTGGCTTGCTGTCTGGGAGGACTTTCCAAAGGGAAAGTGTGCACACCGAGGTGTGCTGAGTGGAGAGCAGTGACACTGGAGAGCTGAAGAGGTTGTGGTTCCTTGGCTGAGGGATGAACTTAACATGTACAGAGTGATGTTGGGTAAAGGCTAACACAGAACCATGGCTGCCAGGGGCAGGCTGAATGGAGATACCAGAGGGTGGGCAGTTCTGAAAGACACTGGAGTTTTGGCCCAGCAGAGTGGAGAGACCTCACTGGAGACCTCAGACACTGTCAAAAAGCCATACTTTAGGAGAAAGGAGTATTACCTGAAGTAAGGACCATACCCTATGACAAAGGACAAAACTAGATACATACATTCTAACAAAGAACATAGTCGAGTGCCACAGGACGACGTATCCAACAATGATTACCTGACTGGCAAATAAAATACACCACTTTTAAGGAAAACAATATAATCACAACTCTTTATAACGTGTCACTCACAATATTCTGCATACATACATGAAAAAACATTAAACATGCAAAGAAGCAGGTTCAGTAGAAGCGATAAGGAACTTTAAAAGAAGAGTCACTTTTCTAGTCGTCATATTCTAGTGTGTAGAGTGTTCTAGTCTGCTATCTAGGCTGCCGAAATGCAGTGTACCAGAAATGGGTTGGCTTTTATGATGGTGATTTATTAACTGACAAGCTTACAGTTCTGAGGCCATGAAAATGTCCAAATCAAGGCATCATCAGGTGATACTTTCTCACCGAAGGCCAACCACTGGAGGACCTGGACTCCTCTGTCACATGGCAAAGCACATGGCAGCATTTAATGCTGGTCTCTCCCTTCTCTTCTGAGCTTCATTGCTTTCAGTTTGTGGCTTCTGTGGTTTTCTCTCCGTCTCTTTCTTCACATTCATCCTGTTTATATATAGGGCTCTAGTAGGAGGATTCAGACCCACCCTAGGCCATGCCTTAACTGAAGTAACTTAATCAAAAGGCCCCACACACAACAGGTTCATACCCACATGATGGACCAGCTTTAAGAACTTGATATCCCATGGTACATTCATTCTCAAACCACCACATATACTAATTATTCCAAACTGAACAAATCTAGAGGAATGACAATTAAAGCCAGGTGTCAAAGGTGCTTAAATTAAAAGAATAGGTCCTATTCTTTTACTGTATATTTCTCCTGTAGACTAAGATGGCCTAATTTTCTCCAGTAGAAGAAGGCTATGAAGTAGAAATCTCAAGAGCTATAAAATCAGATAGACTTGTTCAAAGACCAACTCTACTATTTATAACCTAGGTTATGTGAGAAAATTGTTAGCTCTCTGATTTTTATCTTCCTCATCAGTAAATATTGCTTTTGTTAAGAAAAAATATGGTAAGGTTTGAACAGGGTTTGACACATTCTGTGTACTCAGTTAAGGGCAAGAATAATTATTATGATTAGCTAATCAAATAATGGTCTTATTGAGCTTCTACAACTTCTAGAAGAGACCAAAAGGAACATTACTCAAGATAGCCTATTCTGGCCATGTGTAAATGAATAATGTTCTTAATAATTCTGGGCACTCAACCATATACTATTTGAAGTACGTGAGCTTTTAATGAAATATTCAGTTTTCATTTAGATTAAAATCTAATTGTACTATTGACTAAAATCAATAGTTTAACTTAGGGTTCACTGTTTGTGTGGTGTAGTAACATGGATTTTTTTTTTTATTGTATTCTGTTACCATATAGACAATCCAACATTTCCCCTTTTAATGACATTCAGATATACAGTTCAGTACTGTTAATTACATTCACAGTCTTGTGCTACCATCACCAAAGCCAAAACATTTCCCTTATTTCAAATAGGAAACCTGTACATTTTAAGCCTTAACTTCGCATTTCCTGTCCCCACTCTGTCCCCTGGTAATCTAAATTCTAAATTCTGACTCCATGAGTTTGCTTATTCTAATTTTTTCAAATCGTGCGATATTTGTCTTATGTGTCTTACTTATTTCTTCTCAACATGATGTCTTCAAGGTTCATCCGTGTTATCACACATATCAGTACTTCATTACTTTTTATGATTGAATAATATTCCATTGTATGTTTATATTGCATTTTATTTATGCATTCTTTGGTTAGTGGACACTTGGATTGCTTAGTCCCTGCTTTCAATTCCTTTGAGTATATACCTAGTAGTTGAATTTTTGCATCATATAGTAGTTCTGTACTTAACATTCTAAGGAACAGCCTAACTATCTTCTACAACAGTTGCATCATTTTACTCCCATCAGCAATGAATTTTTGTTCATATTTCTCCACATTCCTTCTCAAACATTTATTTTCCATTTTTTTAATAGCATCCATTTTAATGGGTGTGAAATGGTATCTCCTTGTGGTTTTGATTGGCATTTCCTTGAAGGCTAATGATGTTAAGTATCTTTTCATGTGTTTTCTGGCCATTTGTGTATCTTCTTTAGAGATATGTCTGTTCAAATCTTTTGCCCATTTTTTAATTAGGCTATTTGTAATTTTGTTGTTAAGTTGAAGGATTTCTTTATATATTCTGGATATTAAACTTTTATTGGATATGGTTTTCAAATATTTTCCCCCATTGTGTTTGTTGTTCTTTCATTTTTAGGATAAAATCCTTTGAGGCTCAGAAGTTTTTTATTTTAATGAGAACATATTTATATATATTTTCCTTTTTTTTTTTTTTTTTTTGAGTTGTGTTTTGGGTATAAAGCCTAAGAAACCATTATATAACACAAGGTCCTGAAGATACTTCCCTATGTTTCCTCCTAGGAGTTTGATAGTTCTAGCTCTTGTAGTTAGGACTTTGATCTTTTTGAGCTGATTTTTGAATAAGGTATGAGACAGGAGTCCACCTTTTTGTTTTTATTTTCAAACAGAGATCCAGTATTTCCAGCACCATTTGTTGAAGAAACCATTCTTTCCCAGTGAGTAGTTTTTGTACCCTTGTCAAAAATCAGCTAGCCATTAATGTGAGGGCTGATTCCTAAGCTCTCAGTTTTATTCCATTGGCCTGTTTATCTGTCCTTGGGTCAATAGCATGCTGTTTTGATTACTGTTTGTCATTTTTGAGACCTCACAATTCTTCCAGTCTCTATCCATTACCCAATACTAAAGTGGTTTCCACATTTTTAGTTATTCGCAATAGCAGGACCACACTTTCCAGTACTAAAAACTGATTTCGTTTCCCAGGTCATGAAACAAATGGGTTGGCTTAACAACAGGAATTTATTGGCTCACTGTTTCAGAGGTTAGAGGGCTTGCTCCAGCCAGACACAAAAGGACAAATACTTTATGATTACGTTACTATGAACCAAATATATTGTGTAATATACTGTATGATTCCAAAAAAATGTTATATGTATCCACTACATTTCATTGAGAAATGTATGTTTTTATTCAACTGTGTTTTGGATTTTAAATCACATAACAATGCACATGGCGGTATGTTCTTTCTCTTCTATGATCCTTTCACTTCCAGCTTCTGGCTGCTCCCCATAAAGCTTCCTCTATAAAGCCTCCAATAATAGGATAAAACTCATCCTAATTCAGTTGGGCCTCAACTGATATAACCTCATCAAGTGTCCTATTAACAATGAATTCATACCCACATGAATAGATTAAGTTTTTCAGGGGTACATAATTCCAAGCCACCACCATCACGAAAATGGTTCTCTGCCTGTTGAGTTTTATCAGTCCACTCCTTATGGATTTTCTGGGACTTAGGGTCAAGATTCTCTGTGTTAAATTCATCGCCAAAACAACCCCAACAATATCAATTAACCTCTACTCTTGTCCAGGCTTCCAACTATTTTGTTTTAGAAAACTCCCATCCTCTAATTATGCATTCTACAGTGAGCATTTTTACAGGTAATATCCCAGGCTGGAATGTGTCTCAACATTCTGCTGGAATAAAATTCTGAGAGAGTGAGGAGAGACTAGAACTGAGAAACGATCCTATATAGAGTCCAGTATAAAATATGGGTTTGAAAGCCTACCTAGTTGATTACAGACAAGATACTTTTTGCTATCGCTTTCTTTTACACATCTGTATGCACAGGAAGATGTTATTTACATATAACATCCAAACAGGCGTTTTTTTATGATGTGCAATTTGTCCATGCTTACTGTTTTTCATACCTGCATTAATTGAGCACCAAGAGTCTGTGTGTATATATACGGAAAGTATACTCACTAAAAGGTAGGTTCCATGAGAGCAGGATTTTTATTTAGAGTACATAGAAGAGTAAATAGAAGACAGTAAATATTTCTTTTAAAAATTTAATATAATTGTAAACTTTGTGAAATTGTTTTATTGGTTCAGTCTCTGAATACAGAAGAGAGAAAAAGAAAGGAGGCCAGCCAGGAAAGCACAAACCCTGTTCAAAGAACTCTGTAAGGCCTTCTGTAACCTACCTTCTTTTATATCATGAGTTTCATTCATTCACTTAGTAAATACTTAGTAGATTATGGATGTGGTATATCTTCAGCAATGTATTTAAGTAGCAGGCCCTGAGACAGATTGTGGCACATGTAATTTTTTAAAGGAGTGCTCTCAAAGGAAAGCAGTGAGGGGGGCTAGTTAGAACAAGGGAAGGAACTAAGCAAGAATGTGATCTCAGTTGATGTGTAGCTTAAGAAGGATCTTACAGGAAGCCATATATTGTATCCTAAATATCTCGTTTATTTTCTATCGTAACAATTTTCTAGCTTATAACCATGTACAAAGAAGAGCAACAGTGCCTTGCTAGAGTCCATAGCAAATAGAAGATCCCCATGATAAAATCAATTTTGTGAAAGTTGATGCATAGAAGTTGACAACTGAAATAGAGATGGGCATTTTTTTCACATTAAAAATATCACTTTATACCTTAACTTTGATTCTGGCATCCACTTGAGGAGTCTGGGAGGTCCACCATCTGTACCGTTTGTTAGTCAGTCATTCCATTCTGGGTGCTCTGGAGGACATAACCACCAGCATTTGGCCAAGGACAGTTTTCCAGAAAATGTTGAGTAAGAGGAGAGGACAGGTGCAGTGGACCAGGCATGGGGATCTGGTCAGGACACCTGTGCGCACTACATTGTGCTGGGCACTAAAGGCAATGAGACGGTAGAGATGAATGAGATCCAGGCTCTGTTCTCAAAAAGTCAGCAAAAAAGTGTGCTTTTCACTTGGCATTGTCATTATTTATACTATTCTCCTCCATTTGACTGAAAGTTCCTAGAAAAAGAGGAACTACTTTCTTCCTTTCTGAATTTCCAGTGCTTCGTGTATGAACTCCATTAATAAGGGGAAAATGAAAAAACAGGCAAGGATGGGTAAGATAAAGAAAGTGGGAAGAAAAATGAAAAATATGAAAATAATAAAGGTCCACTAATGATTTCTTGTTATTGATGACTAGCCTTATGAGTTTTTGCTTTTGTAATTGAAACAGCCTACTGTTATGGAGTGCCTAAGGGTTGCCACCTGACAGCCTCCTTGTTGCTCAAATGTGGCCTCTCTCTAAGCCAAACTCAGCATATGAATGCATTACCTTCCCCCCAGCCTGGGACATGACTCCTGGGGATGAGCCTCCCTGGCAACGAGAGATTAATACCAAATGCCAACTGGCAATAAGACTGGAAAAAGACCTTGAATAAAAGGGGGAAAAGGTAAAGACAAATGAGTTCATATGGCTAAGAGACTTCAAGGAGAGTCAGGAGGTCATCCCAGAGGTAACGCTTATGCACACCTCAGTAGGATCTCATAGAACACCAAAGTGGACATCACCCTAAACAGAGGGGCTCCTGAGGGCTCTGGAGACACCCAGGGCCTATAAAAGGGAAGATAGCTCCAGAGATTGATGCCTTATCAGTGGGCTATACTATGGAATCTGTGCTCCTGAGAGTGACAGAGTTAGACTCAAATAAGTCCTCCCTGCACATGGTCCATCAGTCCCTTATATTCAAACTTATATGTGGTGCTGGAGTTTGTAGGTGCACTTCCAGAGACTGGAGCCTCTGGCCTGCCCATGTGCCAGCTGTGACTGGAATCACCCAAGTCACCTGGTGAGGGGACGATGATGGACAATGGCCATCTCAGGGAATGGAGAGTGCCTGCAGCTGCAGGCAGGATAATCCCATCCATCATATGCATGGGATATAAGCCCCCTCTCACTTGGAGTTGGAGTGGACATCACCATCCCAAACTCCTCAGGACTGGGGGAAGAGCTATGGTCTAAAGTGGACTTACTGGTATTCTGTTGTAGACATATTGTGATTCAAGCAATGGGAGAAATTATAACAGTGAGGTGGAGCCAGTGGCCACTAGATGCTTTTGGGACAGGGAAAAGGAAAAGCAGTTGTAATACAGGGGCTTTTTTGGAACTTGGGAATTATCCTGAGTGACATTACAACGACAGATATAGGCCACTTTACATCAGCATATACCATGCAGAACTGTGTGGGAGAGAGTGTGGTCTACAATGTGAACTATGGTCCATGCTTAATGGCAAAGCCCCAGGATGTGTATATCCATTGCAGGTGATGTGCCACACTAATGAGGGATGTTTATGTGGGAGGTTATGGGAGGTGTGGGAGGTGGGGAACATGGGAATCCCTGTGATTTTGGGGTAACATTTATGTAATCTAAGCATCTTTAAAAAAAAAAAAAAAAAAAACTATTGAAAAAAAAATACCAATATAAGAAAGTGGGAAGAGAAAGGAAAAATATGAAAAGAATAAAGGGAAGAAAAAAGGAAGGAAAGATGGAAGGAAAGGAAAGAGAAAGAAATTAAAAGGAATGGTAGGGAAAGAACAGGAAAAAAGAAGAAAGAAAAAGGAAGGAAACAAAAGAATAAACACAAAGTAGAAGGGAAATAAAGGAGAGAAAGGGCAGAACATAAATGAAAAAGAAAAGGAAGAAGAAAGATAGTAAACGCTGAAAGAAAAGGCAAGAAGGAAGCAACAGGGAGGTAAGTAGAAGGGAAGGGGAGGGTCTGAGAAAGGGAGAGAATGAGAGGAAGTGCTGGGGAAGTAAAACGTACCTGCAGATAAATGCTCACTTGGGTTTTAAATAAAACTGGTTTTATACTTCAATTAATGAGGTAGTTTTGCCATTCTCGCTATCATAAGAAACTAATATGATACTTTTGAGAAAAAAAGTAATCAAAGAGAGGCAGAAAAGAGTTCCTTAAACCTCTCAAAATCCTAGAGTTTTTATACTGTTTATGCAAAATTGACTTCTTTCTTAATAGACACTAGATTTCATAAACTATTCGGTAAATAATGATATGTTCTAGAAGATAATTTTAATTTTCTCTATCTTCACTAATATCCATTTTCATTTTTACATATAATTGATAGTGTACAACAATTCCAAAAATCAAAATACATGGATTTTCTTTATTTGTAAAACTATACCATAAAAGAATTGAGACTGATACTTTCTTTACCCAATGCCTCTTTGCTAAAAATTTGCACAATACATAAATGAGGAAAGCTGACATCTGGATTAAACCTAGGGTAAATGCTTTTGAATCACAAATGATATTTTATAGTTTAGTGTGCATCCAATAATTCTCTTATTTCCTACATTAGAATATTTAATTGTGGTTTCTTTAAACAGTGTCCATGTGAGTTCTCACATACAGGCACACACAGTTTCTTTCTGTGGCAGAAACTTCAGAATGCAAAGGATAGCATTAGTTGCTTTTAGTAAGAGCCGAACACCCATAAACAGAAAGCAGATGATAATAATAAAAAATGAGGTAAGTGAATATTGTGCACAGTGGGGGCAAATGAAGAAGGCATTTTTCACATTTGAAATTCAACTTGAAACTTGAATTTTGATTCTGTATGTACTTATAATTACAGTAATTTCAAAAACCCTTTAGATATTCTCTGATATATTACTATCCAATATTTTGAAATGTTCTTTCATGTTTCCAGTCACTGAAAGAAAATATCTTACTCTGACTTTGCATTTCAGCATTAATTCACTTTGAAAAACAAAATGAAAACTGATGGGTGAAAATCTGTGCTTACCTTTTTTTCCCTAATATATTTTCAAATGAATTCAAAGGCAATACAGTCAAGAGTTGACATTCTAAATATTTTACTTTGAAAGTAGTGCTTGCTGTTCTAAATTCTTTAGAAATACTATTCATATGGGAAGTAGAGCAGTTGCCTTGTTCAATTTTATAGAAAAAAATCAAATTGCAGTGGTCTTTCAGATACTTAGAAAGATGAGTAAAATTCACAGTCTGCCTTGCTTTAAAATGCCTTAAGTTCACATTTGATATAATTAAAAGAGCAAGCTCATAAAGAGGCCCAAGCAGCGAGCAATTCTATCTCTATGTTAATTTTGAAGAAATCTGTTGGAAGTGAAGAATAGTACAGAAGCTTCTAATAGAAAAAAATAACTCAGCTCACTTGCACTAAACTTAAGAACTATCTGAAAGTGTTACTGCTTTCTTCATCCTGCAGACTAAGTTAAAAGACATTGGTTGGCTCTAAAAATAAACATAATATATAACTGTCTCTCAGGCATTGTCAAAAGCAATATGGAGAGACTGATGAGTGTTCTTCCACGAGAGAGTTTTAATGAACCTTCTTCTCTCTTGATGCAATCCAAGTATCATGTATTTGTCAAGAAATCGGTCACATCTTTCTGTAGGGATGGTAGTTTTTTGACTGACTCTGCCAAAATATAGAACAATAGGAATGATAATAATTCCAGGCTGGAAGCCAGTGATGAGCTAAGTTTGTAGTCCACTCAAAACATGAGACGGAAAAGTGAAGTACGTTAAGAACCTAGTTCTGTAATTTAAAGTACTTAGGGCTCTGAGGATCAAAGTGAAATAGTGAATAAATAAAAATGGTCCCACTTTTAAACTCAGGTTTGTTCCCATCTTTTACTTCAATTTTTGCCTTATGAATTATAAACTATTGGAAATGCCTTGAGCCTTCAGTAAAAGACCAATCTTGTGCCCAAACAAATGTGAAATTAAAGCTCTACAATAAAAACATTTACTTGCATTGTGTTGATTGAGAATAGTATCCCCTAACTGTAGGAGTGACTAAGAAACTTAGATCTAATCTACTGGGTGCTTGGACACTCCTGGCATGCGTACAAGCACCCAGTAGGTACTGCTAGATGCAATTATTATTTTACTCTTGCAATAAAAATTTGCCTATTTATGACTTTCATCATGTTTATGATTTTTGTTCAAGAACTGCTGTAAGATTTTATTTTTAAATTTATATGAAAAAGTAATTTAAAGATGAAATAAGAATGTCATGCAAATGGAAAACATTGATCTTCTTTATGAAAGAACAAGAAATCAACCCCCAGTATTTCTACTCTCATGCTCCATGCAAATAACACACAGCACTCCCCAATTCAATTACAGCCCAATGATGAGCTATTCATTTTTCTTTCACAGACTCTTTCCCAAGGTAGCTACAGCAAATGTTCCCACATCTTTTGGTATTATTCCAATTATATCACCCCATAATCTGGTCTCTTTCTAGCCACTAGATCTTGTTTTTGTATCTGCTTGCAATGCACAAAGACAGAACGGCATCAATAACCTGTTATAACAAACAGGAACCTTAAAAAGATGTTAGCTGAGAAATATAGGTAGTGAAAGAGTTCATGGCTTTAACTTGAACTTTCTTTCAGTAACTCAAGACTTAATCATAAAGAACCTATGGTATCTAGGTCAGAAGTATTTATCCTTTGTGAACTTGGTTGCCATTATTTAACCTAGCTCAAACCAAAATTTAGCATTACCTGCAATTATGAAGGTGGGCAAAAAAAAAAAAAAAACACTATAGTGTTTTCACACTTGGGGCTTCATCATCAATAGAAATAATTTAAAAAGCAATATTTTCATATAACATTACAGTTTTTGCAGGTACCAAGAAAATATCACTTGTAATCTCCATGTCCTCAGATTTTGGTTGTTTTTAGGCCTACCAATTGTTTTTGTTTGTGATGTGTTAATAAAGGAGAAAATACATTTTTAAACCATACATTTGTTTCAGTAGTTTGATAGGGCAATGTGGTTTCTGCAATACGAAGTATTTTTTTTTATTTCATGCAGTTAAAAACCATCACTCTGAAAATGAGGTGTTCATAGGCTTCACCCGACTGTCAACAATATCGATGACACTTTCGTATTAAGAACCCGTCACTACCTCACAAGGGAGGTTTTAAATAAGCGCTAACATACTAGTGTTACGAGTTGAATCGTGTCCCATGTTGAACCTTAAAACTCCCAGTCCTGTGAATGTGACCTTGTTTGGAAATAGTGCCTTTAAAGATGTCATTAGTTAAAATGTGGGAAACTGGATTAGGGTAAACCTTAATCCAGTATGACTGGCATCCTTACAAGGAGGAGAATTGGGCACAAACAGGCAGAGGGGAGAATGCCATGTGATGACCGAGGCGGATAAAGCAAAGGATGGCAGCAAGCCAACTCCAGATGCCAGGAGAGAGGCACGGAGCAGATTCTTCCCTACAGACTTCGAAGGAAGTATGACTGTTTTGTCACTTAGACTTCTAGCCTCCAGAATTGTGAGAGAGAAAAAAATTCTGTTGTTTTAAACCACCTGGATTTTGGTACTTTGTAATGGTAGCCCTAGGAAGCTAAGACAAGACAACTAGCTTGACTCTTGCTACACCAGAAATGCAAAATTTTGAAACCAAAATTTAAATAAATGTTTTAATATTGGTATCGTTTTAATTAAAAGATCATTCCTGAAACACCAAGCTCCAATATGTTGTGCCATTTTTAAACTCATTTCCATGTCTACATCTTCCATGGGGACAGAAGAAAAAGAGGAATAGCTTTAATATGATCAAAAATACCAATATTGTGCTATATCATAAAGGCTTGCATATTTTCACTTATATAAACCTCCCAACTCCTTTAGGTAGTTACAGTTATTACCATGTTTTATACGTGAGGAAACTGGGGAACAGAAAAGTTAATTAATTTACCCAGTGTCAGCTCCTAAAGGGTTGAACTAGTTTGCTCCCGAATCTCTCCTATAGAATTTATTCTACTGTCTCTCAGAATTCAGTGACTGATGAACATTCCCAGAGACAAGCAAAAAGTGACAGCAACTCAATTTGTGGCATGACAAATATAGCCTAGATCAGGGATTTATAAAATGTGCTTTATTGAAATATATGGGATCTGTTTAGAAGTTTCATGGACAACAAAGAGTGGGGAGCCCAGAAAGGAGAGGCATATGTGCTGGGCACCATGTCCCTCTCCCCACCCACCCTGCTTCTCCCTGTACAATTCCATTTCTATTGGTTTCATCCATTAGGCTTCCATAAATTGTTTAGACCAAACTTCTTTTAAATATTTAAATATTCAAAATCATGCACATTCTTAATTGTTTAGAAAATATTTGGGACAGATATCCTAAATATATATTTAAACAACAGTGCAATATAATTTTTAAACCATCACACTGGCAAAAAATAATAATGAAAAGCAAGAGGACATTGTTGACAGAGTATAAATTGATGCAAATTTAAAGCAAAACATAAACAAAAACAAATCACAAAATATACTGATGGCCATAAAATATTTTTCACTTTCATCAAGTACTTTAACTTCCCGAACTTTATCTTAAGAAAAAAATCATTTTAATGCAATATGCAATGTAAAAAAACATATCTGCAGCATTAGTTATACTACTGTATTGATATTATTGCTACAAAGCCTAAATATTAAATCAGATAAGAGGCTTGCCAGTAAGGAAATGTCATCTCTTGGTTGGCACAATTGAATCTCTATGAATATCATTGTCCAGCTTATTAAATGGGGATGCAAGGAACTTTCGAAACTACATTATTACAAAGATAACAGAATAAGTATATAGCAAAACAAAATGTTTTCAGGGTATAATACAATATATACTAAAGCATATAAAAAAGTAAAATACTTTCTAAAATCTACAGCTCTCTGAAAATTGGTTTAAAATATACATTGTTCTTAAAATAAAATGAAAACATTTACAATTTTAGCACAAAATTATGGTTCTCCTTTGTCGTTGCTATTTTCTATCCTGATAATCAAGGATAGTTTTACTAAAAATAATAAGAAAATGCTCATATAAGTCTCTTTTTATTTATGGGCTTTAAAATCTTAACTAAATTTTGAGCTAAGCTATATATAATATAGTTTCAATTTATTCTAAAATAGGACAGAGTGAAAATTAATAGTGAAGGCTTTTGTTTCTGGCCAGATGATGTAACTGGGACCATATTTATCCACCTACCTTAACAACTTGGAAACCAGGAAGAAAAAAAAAATGAAACAATGATTTTCCAGACATTAGACAACAGAAAGTACAAGACTATGATATCTAGTCAGAGGGAAGACAGAGACGGTGAGTCCTAGGATTGGCTCAGCTTACTTCCTTGAAGAAATTTCTGGGGAGGGGGGCTCTGAAAGTAGCTCATGGTGTCTCTCAGTTGACCAAACAAGAGATTGGAGTTTGGAGAACTCCAGGTAGTTAGAATCCCTGGGGCAGAGTTTTGGAAAGGAAGGCGCTATAAAGAGACTGAGCCCTGAAGCTCCTAATAAGGATTTTCCAAAGTCATTGGTTGAGTATTGATCTTACACATATAAGATGAAACCACCAGGGAATGGAGAAAGAACCTCCAGAAAGCAATATGATGAACAATTCTTGAAGTTCACATAAGATTGGGAATAACCTGTGTTTCCTCTAACCTGGATGACAAAACCTCCTACAAGGAGAATTGGGTTGTGAAGGGTGTCTCCTTAGAAGTTGGGCTAAATGAACCCTGGACTAAGACTGCTCTGGATCACCTAACAAGCTTAAAAGAAAGCATCAGAAGGAAACAACTGATTCCAACTAATTTGATTGCATACCAGAAGAAAGTCTGACACTATTTATAGGAATACAAAAATATACACCACCGCACAATATAAAACTCACAATGACCATCATCTAATAAAAAGTATTAGGCAAGCAAAGCAGCAGGAAATATTACCCTTAACCAGAAGAAAAATCAATCAACAGATCAAGGAATTACAGATATAAAGAAATTAGTATATTTATATATTTTATAGTATCTATAGTATATAATAGATATAGTGAATACATATGTGTTCATATATGTGTGTATATACATATTAATATCTATATATGCATGTTCAAGTAATTAGGGGAAACATATATGAAGAGAAGAGAAATGAAAAATATATTTTAAAAAGGAAAATAGCTAAATGGTACTCCTAGAGATGAAAACTAAAATATCTAAAGTTTAAGAGAGAGAATGTCATTTGGAATGAAATATACTTTAGCAATTGATAATTTATATTTAAAAAGTTATATCCAATGACATAAAAAATATTGACCAATTATATCTAAGGATATAGTTTACATTGAAAACCACCTTACATCTTTTTTATGTGCGTCTGTTAATGTGTTTCCATATTAAAGCCTTAATTTCTAAATGGTTTAAGAAAATAGTTTTTAGACTTTTCAACAATTACTTCAATTAATAAAATGAAATATTAATTTTAAATCAAAAGCAAAAAGAAAGGTGCATAGGAATCCTGTATTTTATGCATGATTGTTCTGTAAAGCCACAACTTCTGTAATAAAGGAAAAAAAAATAGATTGCTGGGACTCACTCAGAGTTTCTGACTTGGTAGGTCTGGATTGGGGCCTGAGAATTTGCATTTCTAATAAGTTCCCACGGGATGCTGTTGCTATAGCTGCTGGTCCCAGGACCACCCTTTGAGAGCCAGGGTTAAGAAAATTCTTAAGAGTTCCAGAAAACTCTTCAAACTCTTTATCTTTTGCTCCTGATGAACTTCTACATTCTTTCACTGCAAGCAAGATACCTGCTTGCACTATCTGATTGCAAAGGTCAGCAGTTATTCCACTCTTACAAGTTATCTTAGCTTGACTTCACTAGGCCATGAGCTTCATGAAGGCAGAGACCATGTCGGTTTTATTTTATTTTTATTTTTTTTATATAAAAATTTAATGCTGGTGTATTTGAAGGAGTATCTAAAACATGTAGCAGTTTTACTTTTAGAAAGAGAGATTAGAGGCAGGAGAGAGGGTGACCAGGAATAAGCCGAACAATAAAATTAAATTAAATTTCCAGATGTACCCCCCCACCACATATATAATAATTCTGTAATAGAATTTCAAATCAATGGTACTGCAATAAATGATTCAAAAACTGTGATTCATTTGGAAATAACAGATTCAAGGACCAGTCAAAAAAACAGAAGCCACTCTAGGTATTTCAAGCAGAAAGGGATTTGGCATAGGGTATTATACCTAATACTAACCAAGGTACTTGAGAAATATTTGTGGAATGAAATGATGAAGGAATTTATGCTTGCCTACCTTGCTTAGGTAAGATTTTATTCAGTTGAGTGTTGCTAATTTCACAGACCCAGAAGTTTTACAATGATAGCAGCGTCCCTGACTCAAGAAATTTAATTCTGTAAGAAAAAAAAGTCTGTATAAATCTATATCTGTAGTACAAAGCAGGTTAATAAGTGCTCTCAAAGATTTACAAAGAAAATCAAATGTAAAGAAAAAGCAAAACCTATGCCATTGCATTCCCAAACAAAGCTTTATTGGCAACTATACTTAATATATTTTGAGCATTTAAATGTATTCTCTAATTAAGTATAGATAATATCATGATTTCTTAAAGCCAATTGGCATTCCAGTTGGCACTTATTTTTTATAATGTTCTTTTCTATGAGAGTAAAATTAATGACCTTCTCAATATAGCACTGGAGTAACAGGTGAACTTTGAAAACGGTGGAATTGCTTGTTATAATCGGTCATAGAAATTTGATATCAGAGTTCTGAGAAATTAAAGTCATAAGGAAAAAATGGCAATTCTTTAAACATGAAGGTGTTTCTACCTTTGGATAGTTACATCTGAGTTAATTTTTGAGGAAAAATGATGGATTTGTTCTGAGTGACCCAGAGCTATTCTTCTGAACCTTAGTGTACGGCTGGAACTATACAACTACTTATGAAAAACTAGTTTATTGGGGAAAAAAAAAAACTAGCACTGTTTGAAAAAAAAGTAACATGCTTCGAATCAACTCCCATCAATCTCTTAACAAAAAAGATTTGAAATTATACCTTAATATCCTTATTTTAGTTCAGTACAAGAATCATTTATTAATCCTCTATGTGCTGGGAATTGTGCTGGCATTCGGGGATAAAGAAAGGCACAGCCCTAACGTTAACAAGCTTGCACTCAATGAGCAGGTGATTAAATGTTACATATATGCCACAGCAGAGGGACTGGAATTTAAGAAAGATGTCCTGAAGGCTATGAGGCCTGAGCTGTTCTCTGAGGAATAGGTAGAAGCTAACCATGTGAAGAAAGAACAAAGGAAGCACAAAATAGAGACATTTTTCTAAGATATGTATACACTGAAGGTTAAAATTTGTCATAGAGGGAAGCGGATGTGGCTCAAGTGATTGGGCTCCTGTCTACCATATAGGAGGTCCAGGGTTCGATGCCCCGGGCCTCCTGGTGAAAAGCAAGCTGGCCCACGCAGAGTGCTGGCCCATGCGAAGTGCTGGCATAGCAAGATGACACAACAAAAGGAGACACAGAAGAGAGACAATGAAAGACGCAGCAAATCAGTGAGCTGAGGTGGTGCAAGGTATTGAGCAGCCTCTCTCCACTCTGGAAGGTCCCAGGATCAGTTCCCGGTGCTGCCTAAAGAGAAGACAAGCAGACACAGAAGAACACACAGGGAGAAGACAGTGAGCACAAAACAATGGGGGTGGGCGGAGAAATAAATATATAAATAAATCTTAAAAAAAAATTTTGTTATAGAAATTCTGTGCTTTTTTGCATTATTAGTCTAATATAAGATCTATAACTATTAGAATTATTAACTAATTACTGTGTTTTGATAGACAAAGAATTATATTTATTATACTAAAATATAAATCAACACACTCACACACTCAAACAGAAATTAAGTAAAGCAAGACACAACATTGACAGTCAAGATATACTGACATAATAAGTATCATAAAATAAAAATGAGCAACAAATAATTAAAAGAATCAGAACACTATCTTTATCATAAAATAAATGAGAAAACCATTATGACAGGTATTAATCCTTAATCTGAAAAGTGGAAAAAGGAAATATAAAAGTGTACTAAAATTTTATCTACAGAGTATAGCAATATCTACTCTGATAGAAATATTAGTAAGAGACTATCACTACCATTGGACAGCTATACTGATGAGCGTGTCCACAATTTAATTGGGGATGAATTATGCAATAGGAATCTCTGCTTGTAGAAGAAGGGTATCATGAGTTGTTGTTACAAATAAACCCCAAATGCTAGTGGTTTAATAGATGCACATGTCTTTTTCTCATTAATATAACAGTCTAAAGCAGGTGTTTCTGTTTGATAAGGTAGCTTTCCTTCTTGTAGTAATTCAGAATGGAATGGAGTTTCTTCCATTCTGTGACACTATCATCCCTTAAGAGCCTTCTTGTCTTCTCCATCACACCTGAAGGGAAAAAAGAGGGTGGAAAGAGCACACCTTCCTAAAACCTTGGACAGGAATGACATATCACTTATGCTCACATTTCATGAATAAGAACCAGCCTCGTGATCCATTTTAATTCAAGAGGAGTTGGAAAATGAAATCCCAGTCAGGGGCACTCACTTCCCAATAGCACAACATTATGGAAAAGAAAGCATACCTTTTGGTGGATAGAATTTAAAAGTGATCCAAGAATATTATCTAATATAAGT
The DNA here is from genome assembly GCA_026826555.1 of Tolypeutes matacus. Taxonomy (NCBI): domain Eukaryota; kingdom Metazoa; phylum Chordata; class Mammalia; order Cingulata; family Chlamyphoridae; genus Tolypeutes; species Tolypeutes matacus. The sequence goes on along the minus strand of JAKSZT010054341.1, from coordinate 3,131,425 downwards.
CCACAGTCAAATATCCTCAACATTTTTTTCCTTCTGATCTAGAATCCAATCCAGAATCATACATTGTCATCGTGTCCCTATAGTCTTCCTATAATCTGGAAGTCTTCAGCTTGTCTCAGAACAAGAGACCAGCAAACATTTTGTCTCCAAGATGCAAATTACCCAATCAAATAGGATAATCTTGGCTGGAAAAATAAAAACAGCTAAGAGGCACAGACTTCCCACATAATTGGAAGGTTATCTAAGTGCCTCTGTTTCATTTAGTAGCTATTCCTAGGCAAATGGATTCATTAAACATGGGCCAGTTATTGATTGAATAAGTATGCTGGTAAGTAATTTCATCATATGGATACTAGAGGTCATTATATATTATTCACAGAACAGAGAATAAAAGATTAATGTCTACAGGTCAGAGACAAGCAAACCTGTAGATGCTGGTTACACTATTTCACGCTGACCGTTTGTAATGGAGCAAGAAAGTCAGGAGACGGCAGCAATCTCAATCAGCTGGAAACAAGCAACTCTAAGGAAAATCCTTGCTACAGAAACCATTTCTGACTAAATGGCTGGTTATCTTTACAAAGCAATCCACTTGCTGCCATTTATTTATATCCTTCCTCTCAGCCTGAGTGCAGTTCTCAAGGTTATAGCATTTCTTAGGGATTCATTTTTCCTAAACAACAATCGGTGCTTCCTCTAATCTTCTGATGTCAAAACCCAACACATATGCATATACCAGGACAAAGTTCTCTGGAAGATATCCACAACCCCAATTCTAAAATCCACCATGTCAATGAACTGCATCAGCACATTAGCCTAATTAATCTAAGGCATTTCCAAGCCTCATGTCTGGAAACAAAGCCTGCAATAGAAATTAACAGTTCAAAAGGGAAGATGAAATTCAAATATGACAAAGAGTTCTATAATCCACACAGAATGTTGTGAGGCATCAAAACAGTCAAAGTTTCCCAAGAAGATAATGATGTATCTGCATCAAAAAGCACAAAAGGGACAATGGTGGGCATCTCATTTATCTAAAAAAAATACACCTCATATATAAGCAGAAAATGGCTACAGTGTTACCTCCAAGATGAAGATGAGGGTCAAAGAAACATTTTTTAAAAAACAAATGGAGGAAGCGGATGTGGCTCAAGTGGTTGGGTGTCCGTCTACCATATGGAAGGACCCCGGGTTCGATCCTCGAGACCTCCTGGTAAAATAAAAAGGTGAGCAGGCGAGCGAGGCCTGGGCACAGTGAGCCAGAGCCACGCAGCAAGATGATTATGCAACAAAAGAGAGACGCAGGGGACAGCCAAGGCGAGACACGCCAGAAAGCAGGAACTGAGATGGCGCAAGTGACAGAGTGCCTCTCTCCCACATCGGAGGTCCCTAGGATCAAATCCCAGTGAAGCCTGGAGGAGAAAAAGGAGAAGAGAAGGCAAGAAACAGACACAGAAGATCACCCTGTGAATGGACACAGACAGCAAGTGGGGGGCAAGCAGAGAGCAGGCGAGGGGTCCGGGAAACTCATAGAACTGTACACCAAAAAAATTAAATGAATTAAAAAAAAAAAAATGGTAACCCTTCATCTTCATCCTCCAAATTGAGTCTGTCATAGGCCCTAACCATTGCTATCAACCAACTCTATAACATGTGCAGAATTTAAGACACAACATTAACAAATATTTATGAAGTGACCCCTTCCTTTAAACACCTACAATTGCATCATCTCATTATCTCTTTGCACAATAATAATATGCATACTCGTAGAAGGGCATATATACAGCTACAAAGCTTGTTTCTAATTATACATATTTTGAAGTTGTTATGTTTTCAATATGAAATTCTAGCAGCACTTTTAAAAAAGACCTTTCCTTTTCCACGTCTCCCAGATGAACAATTTCTATATCAACAGTGATATCTCACTATAGTTTTTTTTTAAACCATTAATAGAAAATCAGCACTTCATCAAAGCATAGAAGTTTCTTCCTTGTACAGCATGTTCTGTTATCTTTTAAACATATGAAGGTCTCATTCAATGGTTTGCTTTTACCAGTAAATTTTCACATGCAATATCTTCCTCCTCTGACCTCACCGATATATTGCACAAAAAACCCTTGGGCAGGACCTAGGCTCTCTGGATATCTCAATACCATGACAAAGAAAAAATTTACTCCTATGAAATCATAAGCATGAAAATTCAAAGAACTGGGTGTTTTTCCTCCATGAATGAACTATCAAATCAGATGAGATCCAAACAAATGTGAACAAAGGGTTGGCCTTTCCAAACTATGCTAAGAAGTCACTAAAATTCATCATCCTGATAAATACTTGTCTCCAGTCACTACATTGGTCCACTGTCAAGGTTACCAACAAGGATGTCAATAAACTTTCGTGCATGAAAATTTGGGATGTGGCACCATATCAACAATAGAGTAATGCAAGAAAAGTATGTTCCTTCCTCATCCCCAGAACTTTTTCTGGCAGGGACACAGGTGATCTTTCAAACTGAATATTCCATTTTTTGTTTGCATAAACTGTGTCCTGCTACGATGCCTGCATAGGCGCTTCAGGCAAATCTGGGTATAAAAAACATTAAAAACTGAACCCTTTGGATGAATTGTATGCTTTATTAGTATGTATCATTAAAATTGATTTGTTAAAAAAAAAAAAACTGAACCAATAGACGTTTTCTTGACTATTCCATCATTTTGACACCTGTCCCACCTGCCCTCTGTTTTAATAAGGTTAACTGCATAGAATGGCAGAAAAGTGATCTAAAGAGCATATGATCTAGTGGGGCATAACTACCAACCAATGGTGACAGTGTTGTAAAACTGGAAATATAATTACAGATATTATTCCTAAATAATGAATGATGTTGAACAGGCAACATCTACGGTCCTTCAAGGTTTGAATTTGCGTGGAAAATGAATGTAATATTTTCACTAAGAATGGGGCAGGATTGCCCCCAAAAGTTCATTCCTCATATCTGCTTTGAGGGACAGAGGGGATGAAATATGAAACTGTATAACTTCCATCTTTTGGGACTACATTTTAGAAAATAAAGGAGTAAACAAATAAGAGATGTAGTAACAACTGCAATTTTTAAGGAGAGGCCCATCCTTAACATTTGTGAGGCAAGTGTTAAAAGCAGAAATGGCAATCCACATATTTATCCTAAATTCTTGGATATTATACATCAAGCTAACAAACTACTAAGTAAGATTTGTTCTACTCTCCTTCCTTCACATAGGTAATTTTATAATGACAAAGACAAAACATATGTGCAAATACTGTCTTTGTGAAAGCAAATAATATATCAAAGACATCTCAATTCAATTATTGCCCATATCTAGGTACTCTGTTGATGGGCCAGTGAGGTTTGATTGAATAATTCATCAGTTGTACAAGTTTTTTAAAATTACTTTTCATGCCTTTATTTTAGCAATAATCACTTATTATCTTGTTATAACAAAGATTTTTAAATAATGTCAATCCTATTAAGAGTCAACTTTTTTGGACATTGTTATTTTTAAATTCTTTCCCCTGCTAGGGAAATAGCAAGTGGAAACAATAATAAGATTTGCATGGACATATATACTTTCTGAAATGAGCCATGACTTTTGCATATTATTTTAACCGTTATGAAGATAAATAACTGTGTTCATGAAATATTACAAAATATCTTACCTTACTTATAAAATTACCATTACTTCTGTCATGATTTTTATCTACCCATAAAGCCACATCCAGTTTCATGCATTATTTCTTAATTTATTCTTCTATCAAAGTTTTCAATGTTGGGATTTTATGAAGAAAAATAAACATACGGTATGTTGCTCAGTTTCTGCTAATTTCAGTTAAGATTATATCTTGATCTCTAATGGCTACAAAATAGTTTCAAAGGAAATTAGTTTGTGAATTATTTGTACGTGGATCTTCTTATCATGCTAACATTTTAATTTTCTTGTTCTAACTCACTTATATTTTACTGGAATATCAGTTTTCTAGTGTACGTGACATTAAGGTTTTTGGGGGGTCTTTTATTTAGACATATCATTTTAAAGAGGTTTCTGTTTTTAATGCTTTTAAAAATGAACAAGCCAAACTTAGATCGGTTTGAGATTTTATGTAGATGTTTGATAGCATTATTAATAGTGAGCCACAATTCTAGCAAATAACTTAAGCCAGTAAAATTCAAACTTAATTTCATTTTCTGCCCAAAAAAACCATGATTCATTCTTTATAGCTTATAATCAGTATTCCTATCACGTGTTGAGAGTGGTTATAAAGTAAAATTTAGTACATATTTATCAAGATACTCCATTTTGGGGAAGATCCCCAAATTTTTACATATAAGATATGAATTGCTTCAAATAAAGCCATTGCTGTAGACCCAGTTGAGGCCACATCTCCTAATAATAAATTCAAGCTTTGCATCACATATGGCACAGAGAACACATCTGGATTTGGGGCCAAAATTCTGACTTGCACACTTTTTTTTACCACAGTGTCATTTTTTTATTGATGTCTTTTACAATCTTTTAAACCAATACATGAAAGTCTTTTTTTAAGTAATTCACTTAAATTGAAGCTGTAATTTTAATAAAACAATTTAATTGTTCATTAATTTCAACTTCCTTGTTTTCAATGACTGATATTTCAATAATACATATAATAAATGTTAATTGTTCAATACAACTTTTGTCACTGACATGATCAAGTTGAACCCAATAATATTTACACTGATAATTTTGTTTCTTTTCTTACTTTATCAATCATTGAATTAGTAATCTCATTTTTGATTCTTCACTGAGAGATAATTTGTTTTGTTTAAACTGCCTTACGTGTTCAGGAGATCTGAAGAAAAACATATTTCTCTTTCTAAAGTGATATACCACAAGGGAAGTCAGCCTACAAATGGCTTTCAGAGATTCACCTTGGGAGAAATATTATAGGAGTTTGATGCAGAACAAGTAGCAGAAGTTCTCAAAGCAGAAACCATGGTTTCAAGCATTCTGGGAAGCAAGTTTTCAGTAAAATAAGATGTTGATCTCCATGATTATGAACAAAAGGACCCTCAGAATTATTTCTCAATAACTTAGCTTCAGGTCAAGACCAAATAGAATTTTCTAGCTGAGGTGAATGGGGCCAGGGAAAAAAATTATGAGAAAAGGTAGTACTCAGGATAGTTTAAAAATGTAGTTATATTTAGGCCATAAATTGCACCATGACAAGAAATAAGAAAACAGATATTTGGCTTGTCCCCCCCAGAAAAATTATACTTGGTTACACAAAAATCTATTGCACTCACGCCCTATAAGGGGAAATATTAGACAAGTCAGTTAATTTGTCTTTTCCCTCAGCTAAGTGTTTCTTCCACTCAAAAGCCTCCCCCCACTCCTACCCAGTTTCTTATTTCAAAAGCCATCATCAAAACCCACAAAGCTGGGCTTCAGATTAGGGCCTTTTGTTGGAAAGACCTGAGGCAAGAGATAGGTGACGTTTTACCCTGAGGCACTGGAATGATGAGATTTGCAGAGCCAATGTTTGTTGCTCTGGATCAAGCACTCACAAATGCCGGATTCTGAGAAACAGAGGTGCCCATGGGTTCTTCAATAGACTTATTTGTGTGTGTTTGGCTGTGAGCTGAAGAGCCTTCAAGTGTGAGGCCTGGGTCTGAAGACAGTACTATTTTAGGGTACACTTCTTTTCAAATCTATATCATACACGGCCAAGTTAAAGCCATAGTGAAAAATAAAATTAGATATTGTTTATAGTAGGGCCAAGATTATAAACTGCTATTTCCCTCTTAATAAAATTTGTTTGTAACTCTTATTAGACTATATTTCAAGCCAGTCAGCCAGTTACTTTCTGTGCTACTGTGGTTGAATAAAAGAGTAAAAGCTTACTGCCATCAAAATAAATATCCCTGGCTGACACTATGTCAGTAATTTACCTAGCCTAAGGTCATTCCAAAGCAGTTTAAATGCATCATTAATCCACAATCCTCTAAAACACTAAAATACTTAAAGAAATTACAATGGAGTAGTATGTGCCTGAAGAGAGGGAAAAAACTGTCAAGATATGATACATTAAAATGATGCAAAATAGCAGAAAAGCCTCCAAGACTCATGCATAATTATTGCTAAAATGAAAGCCATGATAAAGAGCCTAAATGACATGATACATCCAGTTTTATTCGGTCCAGAAAGATTAAGAAAAAGAATCCTGAATTTCACCTTTCAGTGTGTATGTTTTTATTCACTTAGTTTCATCCTAGGTAACTTAAAATTTCCACGTCCATTTTTATTACATCCTTTTTCTTACTCCAATCGTTGTACTTCCCCTGATTTCTGTCCCTTCTTTTCCAAGCAGCCTGTATGTCTCAAGCACAGCTTTACATGCGTGTGGGGAGGGGGGAAAGGGAAGCACTAAAAGTTAAGGGAGAGAAAGCAAATTGAAATATAAACGATGAAACATAACTTAGGTGACCAAAGACTTTATTTTTCCTTTAATCAAGAGATGCTGAAGAAATATCTTATAAAACCTTGCTTCCCAGATAAAACCCTGAAAATTAGTAAGGCAGATTAATTTTAGAAAACCATATGATTGTAGATTCATACACAGATTTATGAACAAGCCTGAAAATTCATTAAGATAAAAGTGAAATTGTAGAAAGCAATTTCTGTAACTGGGTTAGAGAAATGCAGTAGTGAGAAAAGTTCTTAATTCCTGTTATGACAATGACAAGACTGTCGTCAGCCTTGTACGCCTGTTTACATGTTTCGCTACAACCCAAACCTACAAACCTTTCTATTAATTATACTTTCTTTGCTTCTGTGCTTTCTTTGTTCCTGCAACCTTTCATTTCCTTACTGTTGACCACCAAACCTCTGGTACTTCCCTATAAACAACTATAGAGGCTTCCAGAATATATGTCCATTCCACGTGTATTTAATGTTTAACTTTTACGCTTTTTTCCTTTGTAATTATGAAGTATTTACATTCACTTCTGCATTCAATTTCATACCTATATTCTATATTATAAAACATGAGTTTACATTGATATCTCCAATTCCAATCCAGCACCTCAGGGTTCATTCTAGTTTTCTAGCTTTCCATATTAACTCCATTCGTTGATGGGGAGAAACTTAGCTTCTCTTTCATCTTTTTCATCTTTTCACTGATTTGATCAGTTCCCTGGAAATCAGGCACTCTTCCACCACAGCCACCACCCAACTTCCCTGTGAAAATGCCTCCCTCACCCCAAGTTTTGGCAATAATTATGCATTCGTACCCCCTCGTGCAGCTTGGGCTCAGACACCCTGTGCCTGACCTCTACCTCTTCTCAGGGTCCTCCAGCCCCCAGAGCATTCTAACATCCACTCTGGGCACTGCTGCTCCCCCTGCACCCCAGCATCGATGCCTAGCAGGCGAGCCCCACAAAGCCTCTAGGCGAGCGGGAAAAGTGGAAAGGAAAGGAGGAGCTTATGAGCATTTTTAAAAGAAGTAAATAACAAAGATGCTCCATTTTTGCCACTTTATTATGATTTAACCTCAGTGAATTTTAAGGACATAATAGTATACAATAGTTAACAGGAATTCCAGATTGATGTGGTCAGAGTGTGTATCTTTTCATCAATTTCGATAAACATTGTAGGATTTGAGGAATATATATATATATATCTTTCTCAGAATACACTGATCTTACAATTGGTAAGCAGCCCTTTGAAAGTAGCATATTAACAGACAAATAATTTGGGAGATGAATGAAAAACAGACTACATCTGCCCTCAAGACTGTCAGGCTGTGAAACCACTGGGGAAGCATCAAATACGCATGTGTTTCTGGGGCAAATTTTCAAACCTTGCTTCAATTATATGATCCTTGACCTTATGGATCAAGGAGAAATGATATACATCTGTGATTTCCTGAAAACTCATCTGAAAGTCATTTTGGAATTAATACGATTTGCAAGAGTCATTTGAGAACACAGCGCACACAGGGATTACGTAGGTGTGACATCTTGAGTTGTCTTGTGGTTTTGAGGCAATGACTCTCAGCTGTGAGTACAACTTAACATTACCTTTGAGATAAAACAAATTACCACAGACAGCATCCTACTCCCAGATATCCTAATTTGACTGACCTAAGCGAGAGCCTGGGCATTGCTATTCTTTAAATGTTTCCCTAGGTGATTCTAAGTTCTACAGATAGAATAATTTCTACACTTTGTATTTTTATAAATATTTCCACAGCAAAATTATCATTCATTAAGACATATATTTTTGTCACAGCCTAACTGGTCACTGGTGATTGGATGTTAAATTCCTTATTTTATTTAGTAGGCATCAGTCATTCTTCAAAAGTATATGAAGAATATGAAGTAGTCCAGAAAAGGAGCAGAAAAGGCTCAGGACTGGGAAACCAGACCTCTAAGGAGATACTAAAGGTCTAGGATAATGCAGACTTAATAAGAGAATGACTGGAACAAAATGGATCCGTAATGAGTTCATAATCTGAAAGCTATGAAAAAATTTCTTTTGCAAATTCTGTCAAAATTAAAAAGCTTTTATACTGTAATCAAGTGATTATGGCACCATTATCCCTGGTCTTCATTTCAATTCAACCTCTCCATAGAATATTAATAATCTTTTATAAGGAATTTTTCATTTAATAAACTATGAAACTAGTTAATATTATTACAGGATAAGAAGTACTTGTCTATGTTCTAGAAGATGCATTACATTATAATTTATGGTGAAGATGAAATTTATCTGAATATCGACCCATGAAATGGATAAAAATATAAACTATGAGAGGTTGCTAATTATTATATAAACATACACATACATATATAAAATAATATACATGTCTTTGGAATCTCATATCTATAATATTAAACTATTTTTAACTGAAAATATACAGTATGCATTGCTATTTCCATTTTATTCTTAGTATTTATAGGATTTTATAATAGGAGAGTTTTATTGTTCATTATATCTATTTGACAGCAAGACATAATGAATTCTAATTTCCAACTAGATAACTGAAACATAAAGGCATAAAATGTAGGCATTATTAATAAATAGGTAGTTTTTCCACACTAGCACTTCATGAGAAATCTAATTGAGAGAACTAAGTTATTTTTATTCAGTTTAGCATTTAATTCACCAATCTACTTAGCCTAGCCAATGGTAGTGTGGCCATAAAATTCAAAGAAATGTTTTGTTTTGTTTTTTAATTTCAGAAAATAGGGGAGTTTTATATTTATCCCTACTATTTAATTTTATTCATATGATTTCTAGGGGCACTTTCTTCTCTATTTTCCCCTTATTAATTTCCAAAGGTTTTCAAATTTGATCTAGATTTTTTCAATAGATTTTATGCTTTTAATAATTTTTAAGTTATTTACTTTCTTTTTTTTTTTTATTATATCTCATATCAGATATTTGTGTGTTGTCAGCTTAATTTAGTAATAAATGCTAGTCATTTTGCAAAACTGAATGCAAACATAATCTATGCCATTATGAGCATCATAACTATGAAATGTGAATATGAAATTTAAAGTTTTCAAAGGGATAAAAATATTTCCAAGAAGTTAACCATCACACAGTAGGTCCATCAAGAAATTTAAGAAAAGTCTAAGGTATAGGAGATTTTCCAATTTGTTCCCAATCTTCACATCATTCCTTATGCAAAAATTCCCTCCTCGGTGAAGCCTCCATAGAAATTCTATCCTTTTTGAATATATGGTCAAAATTTTAATACAAAATACTAATGGAGTAAGAGTCAACAAAAATACTACTACCAAGAGTAGACTTGAAAAATGACAGATAGTAATATAATCAGATAAAGATAATAAAATGAGTATGTATACATGTTTAAAAATAAAAAGGAAATAGTTATGACATAACAAAGAATAAAAGACTGTATGGCCAAATAAATTTAAAAATGAATAAATGCACAAGAAAAAATGAGTGAGATATTATAAACAAAAACCGTGGTTGAGCAGATTTCACAAAATACTAGAAATACTTAGGGAACAATAATATAAGTCTGAAGAATCACCTAGAATGGAGCTAAGTGAAATGAGGAGAAGAGAAAATATAAAAGAAACATCAAGAGGAAAGGCGGCAAGAATATGTACATCCAATATCTTATCTAGCATCTAGATCAAGTTCAAAATAGGATACTAGGCAGAAAAAGATACAGGCAACATTTGCAGAGGTATGGCTAGGTACTTTTTATATTTGATAAAATGCATGAATCCTTACATATAGGAATAATAACATACCCCATGCCAATACAAATGAATCCACATGCAAGCAAAATATAGAACTGCAAAACCTCAAAGTGAGAAAACCTTAAAAATAGCTAGAAAGAAAATGCAGATTACCAAGAGGGAAAAAAAATTAGACTGAGATCAACTCACATAAAAGAAACAAACAATGATAAAAGAAAAAAAAAAAAATGTATGCCTGTGATGGTTAGGTTCAGGTGTCAACTCGGTCAGGTGATGCTGTCCTTTTGTTTGAACAAGCACTGGCCTGATTGTTACTCTGAGGACATATTGTGGACTAAAGCATCAGTATTAAAGGAATATCCTTTAATATCTATGCTGGCTATACTACTGGGTAATTAAATACCAATGAAAATAATTTTCTTTTACAGAAATATTCCAACTATAAATGATGAAGGAATGTTTGAAATGCAATTGTATTTTGCAACCTCTGATAAATCAATAGATTTTGGTAACAATAAATAATTATTAGTGATAAACATAAATGAAACCAGGCACAGAACTTTTGATGGAAAAGCACATCATCACCTCCGATACAGAGTTATTTAAAAAATTAAATGTAAATCTAACTAAGCCTGTAGCTGAAACTTCTAAATTACAGGAAATATAAGGAAGAAAGAACTGTATTAAAGCATATCATGAAGAAATAATCAGCATAATCCTGTTGTACATTAAAAGCGAATGTAAAGATAAAAAGAATAAGAAAAAAGAAAAAGAAAAAAGAAAAGCAAATGTATAGTACATTCATATGCTGAGTTTGGCTTAGAGAAAGGCCACATTTAAGCAATAAGGAGGCTTTCTAAGGTAACTCTTAGGCAATATATAATCCTAGGCTAAGTTTCAATTCCACAAGAAAAGGATCATAAGTATACTCATCAATATCAAGGGCCTGTCATAATGGTCTGTCTTCCTTCACTAGGCACTGCCCCTGTACTCAGGGGATTCTTGCTGTCCTATTAGAGAATGTAGCAGAACTCCCCAGGATGGAAATTCAATATTCTTTCAGTTATTGTGTGGATCTCCACCCACTGAGACAATGCCCCATAAACATTTTAACATATTCATATGCCTTAGAGGTATGCCCCAAGTGAACCCCTCCCCATGCATTCCCCCTTCACGAACACCCCACATCACTGATCCTCCCCTGCCACACTTTTGACCCTTCTGTGATCCAAAACTCTCCAAAAATGAAGCCAACAAAATAACCAAATAAAATTAATAAGAACATGAAACAATAAAGTTTTAAAAACAAATAAAATACAAAAAAAAATTTTTTATTGAAATAAAAAAAATTTTTATACATAGTGTCTTTCATCACTGTAAGATCTGTTGTCTTGTATGTACAGTGACAATTTCTTCTGTATATTCCCCCCAGTGTCTTATTTTTTTTCATTTGATCTTCAAAGAAGCTTTAGGTTACAGAAAAGTCACATAGAAAATATAGGGAATTCCCATAAACCCACAACCTCTCCCTTTCCCCCACTCCCCTATTAATAACATTTTACACATGGATGATACATTTGTTACAAGTGATTTACAAATATTGAAGCATTGCTACTAACCATGGTCAATGGTTTACATTATAGTTTACAATTTTGTACCGTACACTTTTTTAGGTTTTGATGAAATTTAAATGACCTGTATCTGTTATTGCAAGATCAAGCAGAACAATTCTACTGCCCTAAAAATGCCCTATGTTCCATCTATTCGACATGGGACTTGACTCCCAGGGATAAGCCTCCTGGCACTACGGGACTATTACCAAGTGCCAACTAGCAATGCATCTGGAAAAAGACCTTGACCAAAAGGAAGAAATGGTAAATACAAAAGAGTTTTTATGGCTAAGAAGTTTCAAAGTGAGTTGGGAGGTCATTCCAGAGGTTACACTTACGCACTTCTCAGCAGGATCTCATTGACTGCCACAGTAAACAGTGCCACAATAGCAAGCTTCCTGAGGACTCTAAAGATATCCATGTAAATAGAGCAGAAAAAGTAGAAACACTACTCAACTCATATCATAAGACAAAGGCAAACTTGTTACAAAAACTTGAGAAGAACACTATAAAAACAAGGAAAATTAGAGGCCTATTACTCTTAGGAAACTTGTCCCACAAACTTTTAAATAAAATATTGCAAATCAAATCAAGGAATAGTAATTTAATTGCAAGGATGCAAGATAAGTTTAAGATTCAAAAATTAATCAGTTTATTTTTTATTTATTTATTTTTTTCCCCTTCAGCTATTTAATCACTGACCCAGGAAAGGCAATCAGAGAACTACATTCCTTTCTGTGGGAAAGATTCCAAAATCACAAACTTCACACATTTTTCATATCCCCAAATCTATAAAATTTCCAGTTGATATTCATAAAGTCATTCATCTGATGCCCAATCATTTCCCAAACTCCTCAAACAATGTTCATTAAAGAAACAAAATTTCTGATGCACATAACCTCCCAATCTCTGAATAAATGATTTCCCATGATTTTTCACTGCATTCTCCACAATGAATTTTCTGGAAGTCTCTCAAGGATATTCATCCTTCTAATGAAATCTTCTTCCTCTTATTTAATGTTTTGTGGTTATTCTTAAACTGAGTTTCCTTTTGCACAATCAGTTTATTTTTATGAAAAATTAAAATAATCACATGATCACAATAAAGGCAGTTAAAGCATTTGGCAGAATTCAACATCTTTTTGTGAAAAAAATCTTAGCAAATTATTTATATAAAGAAACTTTCTTTTTATGATGAATGGTATTTACAAGTAAAATCATACTATATAGTGCAGTATTGAAATAAGAATCAAGACAAGAATGTCTGTGATATTATCACTAATCAAAATATGAAATTGTACTGGGGCCCTAGGCAGTGTATACAAATGTGAATATAGAATTTAATTGTATTTCTGTACCCTTGCAATAAATCAGAAATTAAAATTATATGGTTTATAATGATATAATTATTATATACGTCATTTAATAGCATCAAAAAACAAAAATCTAGGCATGCATTTAACAATATATATATAACAACTGTATTCAGAAATCTGTAAAATATTATTGAGAAGAATGAAATGAGAGCTAAACACATAAATGCCAAGACATGCCTGTTTACATATTAAAGACTCGCTATTGTAAAATTGATATATACTTCCTCATTCAAACTACCAGTATTATTTCCTTGTCTTCTCCATATTGATAAATTGATTCTTAAAATACAATATTCTTATGGAACCACAAAGGGTGAGAGCAGTGAGATAATGATAAAGAAGAACAAAATTAACTGCATACAGCCATCCAAACTCATTTGATGACTCTGCAATTAAAACAGAGTGGCACTGAACCAGCGATTAGCATTAGACCAATGAAACTGAATAAAGAGTTTAAAAATAAGCCCAATTGTCTTCCTATCTCTTTCCTTTTCTCTGGTCCTATTTTTATCTCTTTCAAAGGAACATGGACAGATCTCTCTCACAAAAAACGGCTGAGTGGGGACAAGATCCTGCCCGAGTGAGCTGCTTAGGGAACCCACAGAGTAGGAGGATTCAGAGCATCAGTCTGGAGGGAGCAGGATGAAGAGACAAATTCTTCAAGGTACTGCTGGCTTGATTCTTGGTTACTGTGTTTCCTCTTCCTTGATTTCCTCTTTTCTGTGTATACCAATTTTATATACCAACGCTATCAACTTCTCCTTCTCTCATCATTCTATCTTCTGCTTTCTGTTGTTCTTACATTCAACCTCTCTCTATTTAGTCCTCAATTTTTCTGGTTTTTATTTCTACCTCATCTATCCTATTTTCTTTCTTTTATTAACTTTTTTCTTTGTCTTTTCTTTTCTCTTTCGCTCTCTCCTCATCATACTGGCCTTTTAATTCAGTCTATATATTTTTCTCTACTTGGTTTCTCATTTCATTGTTGGTTCCCCACTTTTTTATTCCTATTACTCTATACTGCTTACATGAGTTAAATATTCATTTTCCAAGGTCTTAAATGGTTCCTCTTCTAACAATTACTATAATTATGACTATTATTCTTTTACTTTTCTTACCTCTTTCACTTTCCCTGGCCCTAATTTTATCCTCCAAGGGAACATAGATGATAGCAATGAAATAGAATAAGAAGAACAAAGTGTCAAAGAGAAAACAACACACACAAAAAAAACAGCAATTAAATAAAACCCTAGAATAAAGAGAGAAGTTAATCAACTGCATAAACCCACCAAGATAAAAAGATGACCAGAGGGCAACAAAAAATTACAAACCATACTAAGAAACTGGAGGACATGGCCCAGTCCAGGGAACAAACTAAAAACCAGGAACAGGTGCAGAACACTGAACAACTAATCAAGGCTGTCCAAACAAATATCATGAACCAACTTAATGAAGTGAAGGAAAAGATTAAGGATATTAAGAAGACACTGGAAGAACATACTGAAGAAATTGTAAACATACATAAAATGATAACAGATATGATGGTGAGGAATGGCACAATTCAATAAATCAAAAAGACACTGGAAGCAAATAACAGTAAATTTGAACAGGCAGAGGAAAGAATTAGTGAAATGGAAGACAGTACATCTGAAATCAAACAGTCAAACAAATAGATAAAAAAGATTGAAAAAAATCCAGCAGGGACTTAGGGATTGAATGACAACACAAAATGCACAGACATACACATTATAGGCATCCCAGAGGGAGAAGAGAAGGAAAAGGGGACAAAAGGAGTGTTGGAGGAAATAATGGCTGAAAACTTCCCAACCCTATTGAGGGAGATGGACGTACAAGTCCAGGAAGCACAAAGCACCCCAAACAGTATAAATTCCACCAGGCCTACTCCAAGATATATACTCGTCACACTGTCCAATGCTCAAGACAAAGAGAAAATACTGAAAGCAGCAAGAGAAAACAGAACCATCATATACAAGGGAAGCTCAATAAGATTAAGTGCTGATTTCTCATCTGAAACCATGGAGGCAAGAAGGCAGTGGTATGACATAGTCAAGGTACTGAAAGAAAAAACTTCCAGCCAAGAATTCTCTATCCAGGAAAGCTGGCATTCAAAAATGATGGAGAGTTCAAAATATTCACAGATAAACAGAAATTAAGAGAGTATGCCAATAAGAAACCTGCCCTTCAAGAAATACTAAAGGGAGTTCTGCAGGCAGAAAGGAAAAAACTGGAGAGAGAGAGTTGGAGGAGAGTGTAAGAACAACTAAAAAAACCAAAAGAGAAATAAAAACAACATATGACATACATAAACCCAAAGAAAATATGGCTGATATAAGAAATCCATTGAGAGTAATAACACTGAATGTTAATGGATTAAACACACCAGTCACCAGTCAGATTGGCAAATGGATAAGAAAATATGACCCATCTACATGTTGTCTACAAGAAACCCACCTTAGACCCAGGGGTTCAAGGAGGCTGAAAGTAAATGGCTGGAAAACAATCTTACAAGCAAATAATAACCAAAAAACAGCAGGAATGGCTACACTAATATCAGTAAAGATAGACTTTAAATGCAAAACTACTGTAAGAGACAAAGACGGACACTATATATTAATGAAAGGGGTAATCTTTCAAGAAGAGAGAACAATCATAAACATTTATGCACCTACCCAGGGCACCTCAAAATACATGAGCAAACACTGAATAAACTAAGTGGAGAAACAGATGCCTCTACAATTATAGTGGTGGACTTAATACACCAGTATCATCATTAGACAGAACATATTGACAAAGGATCAATAAAGAAACAAATAATTTAATTAATACATTAGAGGATCTGGATCTAAAAGACATATACAGAACACTATACCCAAATACAGCAGGATTTACATTCTTCTCGAATGCACATGGATCATACTCCAAGATAGACCACATGCTAGGTCACAGAAAAATGTTAATGAATTCAGAAAGTCTGAGATTATACAAAGTAATTTCTCTACCACAATGGAATGAAATTGGAAATCAGTAAGGGCCAGAGAACCAGATTAGGCACAAAGATATGGAAGTTAAACAACACAATCTTTTAAACAATAGGTTAAGGAGGAAATCTCAAAAGAAATCAGTAACTACCTTGAAACAAATGAAAATGATCACACAACATATCAAAACCTAAGTGATGCACCAAAGGTTTTACTGAGAGGGAAAGTCATAGCCATAAAAGCATATATTAAAAAAGAAGAAAGCACTAAAATCAAAGACCTAACTGCAACCCTGGAGGAACTGGAAAAACAACAAACTAACCCCAAAGGAAGGAGAAAGAAGTAAATAATAATGATTAGAGCAGAACTAAACAAAATAGCAAATAAGAAAGCACTAGAAAAATAAACAAAACCAAAAGCTAGTTCTTTGAGAAGCTCAGTAAAATTCACAAACCCTTATCCAGACTAACAAAGAAAAAGAGAGAAGATGCAAATACATGAAATAAGAAAGGAGGAAGGGGATATCACCACTGACCCCACAGAAATAAAGAGTATCTTAAGAGTATACTTTGAAAAATTATATGCCAACTAGAACGATAATTTAGAGGAAATGGACAAATTCCTAGAAGCTCACAAGCAGACTACACTGCTTTACATTGACAAAAGAAGAAACTGATGAACCCAACAGAACAATTACAAGTAAAGAGATAGACTCAGTCATCAAAAACCTCCTAACGAAGAAGAGCCCAGGACCAGTCAGCTTCACAGGTGAATTCTACCAAACATTCTGGAAAGAACTAACACACATCCTGCCTGAACTCTTCCAAAAAATACAAGTAGAAGGAACATTGCTTAAGTCATTCTATGATGTCAACATTACCCTAATAGCAAAGATAAACAAAGATGCCACAAGAAAGGAAAATTCTACAACTATCTCTCTAATGAACCTAGATACTAAACCACACACACACACACACACAAAAAAAAAATACTTGCTAATCACATTCAACAATACATCAAACGAATTATACACCATGACCAAGTGGGTTTCATCCCACATATGCAGGGATGATTCAACATAAGAAAATCAATGTAATATACCACATAAACACATCAAAAGAAAAAAAATCACATTATCATCTCTATAGACACAGAAAAACTATTCAACAAAATACAACACCCTTTCCTGATAAAAACACTGCAAAAGATAGGAATAGAAGGAAACTTTCTGAACATGATAAAGGGTATATATGAAAAACCCACAGCTAAAATCATCTTCAATTGTGAAATCCTAAAAGGTTTCCCTCTAAGACTGGGAACAAGACAAGGATGCCCACTGTTACTGCTCTGATTTAACATTGTGTTAGAAGTACTTGCTTGAGCACTGAGGCAAGAAAAAGATATAAAATTCATGCAAATTAGAAAGAAAGAAGTAAAAATTTCACTAATTACAGATGACATGATCCTATACATAGAAAGCTCTGAGAAATCTACAACAAAGCTTCTAGAACTTATAAATGAGTTCAGTAAAGTTGCAGGCTATAAGATCAATGCTGAAAAATCAGTAGCATTTCTGTATACCAATAACGAGCAATCTGAGGAGGAAATCAAGAAAAAAATGTTTACAATGGTAACTAAAAAAAATCAAATACCTAGGAATAAATTTAACTAAAGATGTAAAGGACTTATATACAGAAAGCTAAACAACACTGTTAAAGGAAATCAAAGAAGACTTAAATAAATGGAAGAATATTCCCTATTCATGGATAGGAAGACTTAACATCATTAAGATGTCTATCCTACACAAACTAATCTACAGATTTAGTGAAATTCCAATAAAAATCAACAGAACATTTTTTAATGAATTGGAAAAACTAATTACAAAATTTATTTGGAAGGGTAAGTGGCCATGAATAGTCAAAGACAAATTAAAAAAGAAAAATGAAATTGGAGGTATCACACTACCTGACTTTACATACTACAAAGCCATAGTGGTCAAAATTGCATGGTATTGACACAAGGATAGACATACCGTCCAATGGAAGTGAATTGAAAGTTCTGATATAGATCCTCGCATATACACTCATCTGATATTCGACAAGGCCACCAAGCACACTAAACTAGAACAGAATAGCCTCTTCAACAAATGGTGCTTGGAGAACTGTATATCCATATCCACAAGAATGAGAGAGGAACACTATCTAACACCTTATAAAAAATCAACTCAAGACAGATCAAAGATCTACACATAAGAGCCAAGACAATAAAGACCTTGGAAGATAATGTAGGGAAGCATCTTCAGGATCTTGTAATATGAAATGGTTTCATGAACTTCGCACCCAAAGCATGAGCAGTGAAAGAAAAAATAGATAAATGGGATCTCCTCAAAATTAAAAACTTTTGCACCTCAAAGGACATGATCAAGAAAGTAAAAAGGCAGCCCACCCAGTTGGAGAGAATATTTGACAACAACATATCTGATAGGAGCCTAATATCCAATATATATAAAGAAATCCTACACTTCAAAAATATACAAACAACCTGTTTAAAAAATGGGGAAGTGACCTGAAAAGACACTTCTCTAAGGAAG
Organism: Tolypeutes matacus; assembly: GCA_026826555.1. Lineage (NCBI taxonomy): Eukaryota > Metazoa > Chordata > Mammalia > Cingulata > Chlamyphoridae > Tolypeutes > Tolypeutes matacus. Next base: position 3,112,598 of record JAKSZT010054341.1, on the reverse strand, counting down.
AAATACAAATGGCTAAAAAGCACATGAAAAGATGTTCAACATCACTAGCTATTAGGGAAATGCAAATCAAAATTACAATGAGATACTATCTTACACCCATTAGACTGGCGGCTATAAAAAAAACAAAGGACTATAAGTGTTGGGGAGAATGTGGAGGAATGGAAACCCTCATCCACTGCTGGTGGGAATGTAGAATGGTCCAGCCATTGTGGAGGACAGTTTGGCAGTTCATCAGAAAACTAACTATAGAACTGCCATATGATCCAGCAATACCACTTCTGCATATATACCCAGAAGAACTGAAAACAAAGACACAAACAGATATATGCACACCAATGTTCATAGAGCATTATTCACTATTGCTAAAAGTTGGAATCAACCCAAATGTCCATCAACAGATGAATGGATAAACAAAATATGGTACATACATACAATGGAATATTACTCAGCTGTAAGAAGTAATACAGTACTAACACACAGGATAACATGGATGAATCTTGAGGACCTTATGTTGAGTGAAGGAAGCCAAGCATTGACGGATGAATAGTATATGACCTCATGGATATGAATTAAGCAAATTGAACAGAGCTATTGTCTAGAAGATAGATTTATAAGAAATAGAAAGGGAGAAGAAGGTTGTGAGCCAACACCCACGCAGACGTAATCTATGGTAAGGTGAAAGTGTTTAGTTGCATATTGAAGGGATATGACAGGAGGGTAGTGATATTATTGGGCTGGGTGGTGCAGGTTTGACAGGTGGGTAGACTGGTGGGTAGATGGGTTGGAAGGTCCAGGGAACTGGGAGGTGCACTGGGAGAGGGACCAGGTGAACACTGGGGATTTGCGGGTATGTGGTTGAAAGTACAAAGTTGGGAATGCTCTTGTGACAATATGAAAAGGAAGGGTTACTGGTTTAGAGTGTTGGCTGGAGGGGCATTCAGGACAGGGTGCACCTGGATCAGGTTTCTAGGGAGTGTGTGAGTGATCATTTTGTCATAATGTGCTGTATCAGTGGGTCGAGACCCACATAATGAGCAGGAATGAGTTGGTATCCCATATTCAGGAGGACCTATTTGTTCCACAAATAGAAAGGAGGGAGTCTCTTGAGAGCATGGGCAGCTCCTAATAGGGGAGGACAAACCAGTGTGTCAAGACCTCAGTGTTGTTGCATATAACTATGAATCTTGTCATCCAAGGAGTGAAGCCAGGGGGTAGCCATGGGCCCCAAGGGGGTGGTGGTAATAGAATAGATGGAACAGGGGGTATTTAGTGGGCAGTGAAAGTGTTCGACATGATCTTGCAATGATGGACACAGGCCATGTTAAATATCATAAAATTTATAAATGTGTATGGTCTGAAATTTAAACCATAATGTAAACTATTGACCATGTTTAGTAGCTAGGTTTCACTATTTGTATATCAGTTATAACAAAGGTACCACCCACATATAACAAGGTATTAATACGGAAAGGGGGAAAAGGGGAGGATGGTGGGTATATGAGAGTCCCTGTATTCTGTATGTGGCTTTACTGTGATCTAAAACTTCTTTGAAAACAAAATGAAAAATAGTAAGACACTAGGAATGAATGGATGAAAATGCCACTGTATAGACAGGACACCAGATATTACAGTGATGAAAGGCAAAAATGTCAAAAAAAATTTTTCTTAAATATTTTTCATTATTTTTTAATATCCTAATCTTTTAATTTTATGTTTAGTATTTTTTAAACTATGTGTTTTATTTCTTATATTTAAACTTATCATTATTATTTCATTTTACTATTAATTGTATTTGGCTATTTTAATGGCTTCATTTTTGAAGAGGCTTTGGATCACAGAAGGGTTGCAACTGGGACAGGGGAGGATCGTTGGTATGGGGTGTCAGTGATGGGGAATACATGGGAGGAAGTTAACCTGTGCATACATATAAGGCATATAAAAATGTTCAGATATTCACAGGGCATTGTCACAGTGGGTGGAGACTCACACAATAACTGAGAGAATATTGAATTCCCATCTTGGAGAGCTCTGCCACATTCTCTAATGGAGCAGCAACAGTCCCCCAAGTACAGGGGCAATGACTGGCAAAGGAGGTGATCCATATGATATCAACAACTATGTTTATGAGCCTTTGCTCTTGAAAATGAAACTGAGCCAATTGTTATAGGGTGCCTAAGAGTTGCCTCCTGAGAGCCTCCTTGTTGCTCAAATGTGGACTCTCTCTAAGCCAAACTCAGCATATAAATGCATTACCTTCCCCCAAGCATGGGACATAACTCCCCGGGATGAGCCTCCCTGGCACAGAGGGATTACTACTAAGCACCAACTAGCAATGCAACTGGAAAAAGACCTCAAGTGAAAGGAGAAAATTTTAAAGACAAATGAGTTTATATGGCTAAGAGACTTCAAAGAGAGTCAGGAGGTCATCCCAGAGGTAACTTATGCACATCTCAGCAGGATCTCATAGACTGCCAAAGTGAATACTACCCCAAATAGTGGGGCTCCTGAGGGCTCTGGAGACACCCAGGTCCTATGGTCAGGGAAGACAGCTCCAGAGATTGGTGCCTTTGCAGTGGGCCCTACTTTGGAGTTTGTGCTCCTGAGAGTGACAGAGTTGGACTCAATTATGTCTTCCTTACACATGGCGCATGTCCCTTCTAGTTAAACCTATACTTGGTGATGGAGTTTGTAGGTGTATGTCACAGAGACTCGAGTCTTTGTGCTGTCCATGTGCCAGCTGGGCCTGGAACCTCAGCGGAGTTGCAACACCTACTCTGCAGCTCATTGGACTCACCCAGGATAACTAACAAGGAGATGATGATGGACAATGACCATCCCAAAGAACAGAGACAGTCTGCAACTGCAAGCAAGAGTCCCATCCATCTTCCCCATGGGATATAAGCCCCCTCTCAATTAGAGGTGGAGTGGACATCACCATGCTACAATCCTCAGGATTGGGGAAAGAACTGTGGACTAGAGTGGACTTACTGGTATTCTACTATAGACATATTGTGATTCTAGCAATGGAAGAAATTACAACATTGACGTGGAGCCAGTGGCCACTGGAGGCTCTGGAGGGAGTGAGAGGGAAAAACAGTTGTAATATGGGGGCTTTTCTGGGACTTGGGAAGCATCCTGAATGACATTGCAAAGACAGATATAGGCCATTTTATATCATCACATAACATGCAGAACTGTGTGGGAGAGAGTGTAGGCTACAATGTGAACCATGGTCCGTGCTTAATGGCAAAGCCCCAGGATGTGTTTATCAATTGCAATGAATGTACCACACTAATGAAGGATGTTTATGTAGGATGGTGTGGAAGGTGTGGGGAATGGGGCATATGGGAATCCCTATATATTTTGTGTAAAATTTATGAAATCTAAATATCTTTATTTTAATTATTAAAAATAAAATAAGCCCACAAATATTTGCTCACCTGATTTATGGCTGTGCCATTCAAGGTACTGGAGGGAAAAAAAAATGGTCTTTTCAATAAAAACATGTTAGATCAATTAAATATGTATGAAAATAAAAAGGGAACACTCCCATTTCACATCATACTCAAAAATTAATTCTAGAAAGCTCATACTTGCCTAAATGTAAATTTTAAAATATTAATACTTCCAAAGATAACATGGGACAATTTTCATGACTTGGGGTAGACAAAGATTTCTTTTAAAGGCACATAAAACACCAATTATAAATGAAACCCTTGCTAAATTGCACTTCATTAATACTTATAACTTTACTTTTTTCAAAGACAACATCAAGAGGGTGATGGAAGAAAATATAATAAATAATTTACAGACTCATTTTCAATATATGTGCAAAAATTCCTACAAATCATTAAGAAAAAGGTAGAAAATCTTTTAAAATACTGGAGTTAAGACTTGAATAGGCACTTCACAAAAAAGGATATCCAAATATGCCTATGAAAATATTTTCAACAGCAGTACTATTAGGGAAATGATCATTAAAACTTTAATATTATAAAACTCACCCAAATTTCTAAAACAACAACAACAACAAAAAAAAAAAAAAAACACAACACTGATAACATCAAATGTTGGCAAAGATGGGGATTACTGTAAAGTTTCATAAAATTGCCAGTGTACTCTAAAATTGAATTGTTGCTGAATATAATGCAACACCCAACTCGTAGATGTATATGCAACAGAAATATATATGTGGATGCACATAAACACATATACAAGCATATTCAGAGTAGCGTTATTTGCCTTGTCATTGGCCTACAACAGGTAGAATGAATAAATAAAAGGTAGTACTATAGAGTAGAATTCTATCCAGCCATGAAAAATGTTTTAAAATATATTACTACTGAAACTAAATAAAAGAATGAATCTCACAGACCTAAGCAAAGGAAGGCAGAAATAAAAGATCATAAACTGGATGAATTAATTTATATAAAGCTCAAAAACAGGCCAAAACCATCTGCACAGACTGATAATAAAACATTGGTTAATCTGGCGGGTACTGACTAGGTGAGCACACAAGAACAGCTCTAATAATGCTGGTTAGAGTCTATATCTAAATAGGGCAACGATTACATGGGTATAGGCTTACTATTTGAAATTCATGCGCTGTACTCTTAAGATATGTGCGCTTTACAGTATATACGTTATAGTTTTATAACAAATTAACACCAAAAAACAGAATTATGCAGAAATGCAACTTAATAGTGAAATGGTAGAAGCATTCCTTTCAAATACGAGAAAAGGAAATAATGCATACTTACATAGTTACAACTTTATTGAAGGTCTTATCTAGTCCAGTGACAACAGAAACATTTAAAAGGTTGAGAATTTAGAAAAGAAGAAACTAATACCTCATTAAGACATAATTTTACACATGGAACTCTCAAGAAGTTTTAAAGAAGATATGTTATCTGTGCTAGGAGAATTCAGGAAATTCTGCATATATATAGTGAGAGAGAAGATATAGATATATATTTCCAGCAGGTTTTATATATGTATAATCACAAAAAATTATACAAAAATCATTTTTATTCTCATACCATTAATAAAGTTAGAAAACTTTATTTTATAACAAGATTACATTTAAAATAGTAACCCAAATTAAGCTAACAGGAACAAATTTAGTATAAGGTAAATTAAGTTGTATGAAGGATATATGGCAAATATTAAAAATCTTTATTCAATGAATTTCTTTTAAATTCTAAAATAGATATACCATGTTAAATATTTATATTTGCTAATGCATAAATCACTTAGCACATTAGAATATATATTATCCCATAATTTATCTGTGAAATCAATGTGCTTCCAAAGAAATCACAATAGACTCCGTGGGTACTTTCTATAATATAGAAAACTAATTTCAATTATTAATTAATCAATTAATTAGAATAAATATAGTCTGTTTTCAAGAGGTCACAGTGAATATTTAGGAACTGCCAAAATAATATTATATCTGTAACTTATAAAAATACAATATTCTGATCTATGCCACTATGCACAATGATTGTTGCATACTATATAATAAATAGCCAATAAGCCCAATTAATATATTTTACAGCTCAAACAATATCTAATTTATATTGTTAAACTATAGAGTCAAATAAAAATGCAAAGTAATCTAACACCCTAAAACATGTTAAATAACAGAGTAAAATCAAACCATTATATGCACAAATACAGGGACAGAGAGACCCAAACGCAGAGTAGACAGGCCAAAAAACCTAGTTTAACTTAAAAATTTTCTATTTTACTCTAGAATTTTATGTAACTTTTAAAGCAGAATACTGTGGACTCTTCCTATAGTAATAAAAGTTGACAACCATGGAAAATGAAACAAGAAAATGTACTCATGACCTCATAAATCCTATCAAATTTACTCCTAATCTCTAAATAATGTATTCGTCAATCTTTCTTCCAAAATCTAAAGGCAAAGTGAAGATGCTAAAAAAATATGCAGAATGCTCTTTGCTTGTCAATAAGTGGTAAAACTAGTTGTTCTCTTTAGTTCTGATGACTGAATCTTGTTAACTGCTATAAAAATATTTCTGGTTATGACTAAATGTCCTCTCTTCAAGGCTCTTCAATTGAAATTATTCTACCAGGTACACTATGGAGAAAACAAAGTAATACCAACAAACAAAAAACAGCAACAAAACTCTCCCTCCCTCTGGTTCATCCATTTTTTCTCTGGAAACCAGCCTTAAGTCAAAGTCATAAATGATGGGAAAAAAACACTCTCTAAAACCAGCCACAAGTGAGTAAAAACAGAAATGGAAACAATGAGACATGGAATATATTGACTTCTAAGATATATGGAATATATTGACTTCTAAGATATGAAGTGCAAGTTAATAGGAATATCATACCCCATTTCAATATTTTACATTTTAAAAAACTAAATATCTATAGCAAATATTTGATTGCTGTACTTGGCTTAACATTTTAAAAAATGAATTCTTAAAAGAAAATCTCATCAGAATCTATACAGTTCATCAGGAATATGAAAATTAAAACCTTGTCCATGTGGAAATAACAGAAAATTAGCATTTGTATATATCTACATGAAAGAGAGCAAATTGACCTGTCACCAAGGGTAAATAAAGGTATTACCATAAAGACAGAATGTGCATCAAATGAACAAAAATATGTCATTCGAGATACTTAGAGGAACAAGGTAAAATCACAGAGTATTTTTTTTTTTTGGTGTGTGTTTTTTCAGAGTATTGAAAATAGGAAAAAATCATCTTAAGTGTTTCAACTGAGACAAGTTGCTTAAAAATGTATGCATATATTTTCTCAGGATAATTAACATGGACATAATTTTTGTTAAGTGATAGCACCTAGAAACTTAGGTTTTAACATCCAAATATTATGACATAAGTTAATGTGTATGTATCATTTTTGTCCAATTTTAAGAATATTTTTGAATGGTATTTTGATTAAATGAAGACATGGAACTAATGACATTAAGGGAACAGATCTGATTTAAACATCTCCTTTTAACATTTATGCACAGTTTTAATGCTGAACGCAACAAATAAAACTTCTTTATTGCAAATCATTTTGATGCACTATTGAGAAAAACACAAAAACAACTGAAATGAAAGAAGGTCAAAATTAGTTAACTAATAGAGATATCAGAATGAAAAGTTCAAATTCCAAATCTCATAACAGTAGTATAAACAGGAGATAAAATTGATGCACTTGAAGTAATTTAGCATTACGAAAAATGTTGTGGAACCATCTCATCAAACACAATTTTATTTAATTATCAGAACAGTAAGACATTTCCCCCCAAGACACTGCATTTAATATGCTTCTACCAAATAAAGCTTACCATATCTGTTCTGTTTTTCCCAGATATTGCTCATAACTTTTACCCTTGAACTTTCTCCTTTTCTCTCCTGCTTCTACATCCCTACTTCATTACTAATAATTAAAATTAACACAGACAAATCAAGGTATAATTGTTTGAAATACAAAGGAGCTGTTCAAATTACGAACTACCCTAGAGAATGAAACTGATAGGAGTCCTAAGGTCTGAAGCATTCATACTAAAAATAAACTCTTTAAAATATGGCATTCTATACTTCTTTTCATGAAATGTGCTGCTTAGTGCTCCCTTGTAGGTTGTATTAAAGAATTTGACTACAATTTTTTGTAGATTAACAAAGTCTTTTTTTTTAATGAGCCTTTACTGACTTGCCATAGCTTTTTAAAATTTAGACACGTGTTGTGTAGACATTTTAGCGTTGGGGTTATACACAGGTGTTCATATGCTGAATCTCAGCAAAGTGGAGCTGCGGCCACAACCAACTCTCAGGTTCACCTTTCTGGTTCAAGAAAACTAACAAGATGATGATGATGGACAACCCCCATCCCAGAGAATCTACAACTGCAAGCAAAACAGTTCCTTCCATCTGCTCCATAAGACAGAGAACCCCTCTCAGTCTGAAGTAGAGCAGGCAATGCTGTCCCAAAGTCCTCAGGACTGGAGAATGAACAAACATAAGGGGGGAATGCAACCATGGACCAAAGTAGACTTATTTACTTTGTACTAACAGAAGAACTTGTAACACTGACATAAAGACAGTGGTTACCGGAGGTTCTGAGGGGAGGGAAGTATAGGTGAGACATAGGGCATTTTAAGGCATTAGAACTCTTCGTCCTGGTATTGCAATGATGGTTACAGAGCTTTATACAGTTTCTCAAATCCTATAAAATGTACAATGCAAAGTGTAAACCATCATGTAAACTGTAGACCCTGGCTAGTAACAATGTTTCAATATTTGTTCATCAATTGCAACAAATGTACCACAATAACGTAAGATGTTATTAATGAGGGAAAATGTGGGAGGGAGAGGTAGTGGGATACATGGGAATCCCCTATACTTTCGACGTAACTTTTATGCAATCTGAAACTTCTCTAAAAATAGTTTATAATATGAAAAGAAGAAGTAACGATACAGACTACAGAAGAACATAAAATTTTAATGAAAGGGATGGAAGTAGTGGTTTGTAAAGGACCTTGGTAAATGTGTTCATGGGTGTGGTTGGGGAGTATGGGGAGTAAGAAAAGGAGATTGAAATAGGTGTTTGTACTGTGAAACCGAAAAATGACCAGTAAAGAACCACTCTGATTTCATATTCAGTTCTCTTTCATGTTTCTGAAGCTTGCTTTTTCCAACCACTTCTCTCTTCAAATCTCCCACCCACTAGTTCTTTTCCTAGATGAAGTAAGAAGACTATTTCAGGTAGGATGAAGTAGAAGACTATTTCAGGATTTAACTATCAAGAGGTGACTGGTGACCTTGGCAAAGCTGTCAATGTAGATCAGTTGGAGTTGGATTCAACCTGAGGTGCACATAAATGGAAAATTCAGACTTGGATGCAACAGGTTTTGTTATTAAGAAAAGCAGAGAGATAGGGCAGTAGCTGAAAGGCAATAGCTGAAGGGTTATATGATACTGAGGGAAGTTTTTGTTTGTTTTGCATTTGCTCAACCTTCCCCCACCAAGGATAAGAGAAATCGCAGCATGCTTAAATGTTGATTTAAGGGTGGATTTGAGTGGAAAAGTTTGAAAATAGAGGAACGTAAAGAAATAACATCAATAAGTCACACTAATACCATAAAAAAAGAAAAGAAATATCAATCAGTAAAAGTCCCTAGTCATATTTACCCTTAATCAGGACATTTTTCTAGAGTGACATGAGGTAAGTGGAGAAGTGGGAAAATACTCATGAAAGTACAGGTGACTTCTCTGATTTTATGACAGGAAGTCTTGGCTCTCTCAGTAAGTACATTCTATATTCAATGAAGGAGGCAAGGCCATCCTCTGAGCATGACAAGAGCAGGTGATGGCATGAGAGATTTAAGGAGAGAAGAGAAGGTTAGAAAAAGAAACTTCAGAAAACAGGAAAGAATTGAATAGGAAAATATAGAGTGATTCTTTCCTGGTAGTTTAGGTTTCACGGTGCCAGTTTGTACTTTCAACTTTCAAAAGATGGTTTCACTTGAGGTGTCATGCTAAGCATTATTTATTTTCTGATTTAATTGTTTGGAATAAGTCAGCAGCTCCCAGTATCACAAACAGCAAAACAACAAAAAGCAACAGCAGAAGAAACCTTGAGTTAAAGTGTCTCCTGCACATACACATCCCAGTTATTGGTAACACTGTTAGGTTCTAAAGAACTTTATGATGCCTAGGGCTCAAGTTTTTAAAGGGTTTTAAGTCCTTGGGGCCAATAATTCATCAAATCAGCACCTCGGTGAGATTTTTCTTTAATGAAAATTTTGAAGGAAGAAGAGAAAGCTCTGGGCAGGAAGAAGGAAGGAAAAAAGGGTAGGAATAGAAGTTGCTTATATTTCTGTTCTTTCTTGATCGTTATCTCCTTGGCTTCCCTGATGCTTATCTTTCTCTGTATATTTCATATAATAGAACTCAAAATCTTTACTTTGGAATGCTAAGGATCTTTTGAAAAAATGTAATTTCCATTGGTTTGTAAAAGAAAAGTTAATATCTTCTTCGGAAGTCAGGACGGGAAACAATCCCATTACTTAGCTTTTAACCTGATATTTTCCGGTTAGGCTATCTAAAAGGTAAACTTCACTTAGCTATGGAAACAAAGCACTGCTACCTCCTCCTCCTCAACTAGTTTTATACAGCTTTTCATTACCTTCTTTTCTTGGACCCATTAGGAGAGAGAGTAATTCCTTGGACAAGTTAGTCAATTCTAGTCTATCAGCATTATTCTTCATTTTCCCAATTCTACCTCCCTTCAGAAACAACTAGAGCAAGAATCTTAAAACTCAAGTAATATATAAAAAAGAGAGAAATTATTAGACCCTAAAGATTTTTTTAAAGATAATCCTCTTTGGAAGTTTAGATAGATTAAATGGCATAATTTAGGGATAAAAAACCCTTAAATTCAGAAATTACAACTTGATAACAGAGCATCACTAAAAATAAAAAGGAAAAGTACATCAAAATAGAATTGGTTGCTGATTACTTATGCTAGAAAGGGCTAAATTCTCTGTTGAAATGCAGTTTGCTTTTGATAGGTTGAACTTGGTTCAAATTATAAAAAATATTTTAAACTAAGTACTGTAGAATTTTATGTATGGACTACTCGAGAATAAAAATGTGGTTAAAAAAATAATTTTTAAAGGTGCTTCAAAATATCTTCTTAAGGATCCTTTTAAAACTGCTGATAACATTAAAAATTTTATTTTAAAATGGAATCTTACACACGATGGGCCATGAAAGATTTGCCTTTTTATCCAATCTCAATCTTCTAGAAATCTAACAGGGGTTAGTAGCTACCACACTGAAACTGCTGGTTTTCTTCAATCCAGTTTTCACAGCATTTAATGCATTGACCCTACCTACGTCAATTCAATCGAGTAAGAGCCATTAATATACCCATTTTAGAGACAGGAAATCTAAGGCACAGAGAAGGTAAGCAACTTGACCAAGGTTACACAGCTGGGAAGTAATAGAACTGGAAGTGGAACCAGGCATTGTGGCTCTAATGTCTTTGCCCTTAACTGCTCTGCATATTGCCTTTTATGGTTGAGTTATTATTAAATTTATTGTGCTGTTTGGTCCAGAAAATTTCAGTGTACTTGTATTATATGGCAACATATATATGGTCTCAATCCTTTTTATGGTGGAATAAACACTCTATCATCTTGACAAGTTTTAAAAATTTGTTTACATTTGTAAAATAGGATAATAATATTACATGCACTATGGATTTGTTATGCAGATTTAAGAGATTAACACATTATTTGGCACATGGTGGGAGTTCCATAAATGCCACACTTTTATGTTAATATATTGTCTTGAAATTCTTGGCAACTGAATACTACTGTCTCCTGTCTCCTCATCCTAGTAATAAATGTCACACACCTCTCTCACAACTTATTACACTTAACCCCTTTTGTACTTTTCCTTTGCACTCAGTGGCTGGCCATTGTCTACATTTCTTTTGACAGGTACATTGCTGACTTTTTGACTGGGTGGCTGCATGGTTTCTTGACATCCACACTCGGTATCACACTTCCCAATCCTTATTACAGGCTTATGTTACACTATCATAAATAACTAATTCTTTATCTTTTGCCTATCTGGCTAACACATCTATTAAATATTGCTTTTTGCTTTCAGATCAAAGCAACCTTTTCCCTGCTTCTCTTTATTTCACTAATGTCATTCCCATTTGGGGCTGTCCCCTCATTCTCTGACTTCACTCATCTATCAAGCTATACCCACATTCAGTCCTTTCTGCCAATGCTTGTCTCGCCACTAGCTCTTATCTACCTTGAAATAGAAGATATTTTAGTTTTCGTGTCTTATGGTTTAATATTTTACAATTCCTTTGTGGCCACTGACACCATGGTTAATTGTTTTTCTTCTTTGTGTCCTATGAATCCAGACTCAAGGACTCAAATCTTGTCTTTGTTGCCTTATTCAAATGTAAATTGATTTATATAGGTGACTCTATCTCAGTGAATTGCTCAGAGGATTAAATTAATAAATGTAGAGGAAACACTTAGAATGGGGCCCCATAGAACTACACAGTAGTTGACATTGTCTCTACCTCTTCTAACCTCTAATATAATTTGTGTATGTATTTCTCAAAAAACAATTTAATCCAGTCTTATATTATAGATGTGTATATGTGTCTTTCCTTAACTAATAGATTGTAAACTAAATAAAAACAGTTACTTTATCTCTTCATCACTTTTATATCATGCACATATTTCATACCAAGTGAATATCTATTTTATCAACAATAAATAGACAAATGGATAACGGTGTATTTTACATGTTTTATCTTTATTAGATTTGCCCAAGTTTTAAGCTTATTTAATATCTTCTATGAATGTTCTAAAAACTCAGAAAAAGGTAGCAATTGCTATTTGCTAAGCTACCCTTAATTATTTACTATATATTGGGAAATTCATATACATAAATTGATTTAGTTGTCTCAGCTACCTTTTTATAAGGGTAGTATCTTGTCTTCCATATGCAGAAAAAAGGTTCAAAGATGTTAAGTAACTTATCATCTTTTAACAAAGATGTTAAGATGTTAAGCAACTAATTTCAGTAGTGGTAAGACCAAAATACAAACTTGTAGTATCTGATCTCCCCTCTACCTAATTCCAACTGTCTCATTTTAACAAAAAGAAGCAGCTCAGTATTAATCTCTTGTACAAATGAAGCCCTAACAGGTCCAGAAAGTTTATCGTTCTCTCTCTCTTCTAAATACTCATCACACATAAAGTAAATTCTATACTGTAGTGCTAGTTTGTTTGTTTTTTCTTGTATATCAGTTTTCTCTCTCCAATTTACTACTTAGAAAATCAAGAACATACATAATTCAATATATTTTATCTGTATCCCCTAGTTTATTGAAGGAAATAAAAAATGGGGAAGAGTCACTACAAAAAATAGTGCCCCTATTTTTTACCTTTTGGTTAAATATTCCAATTTCTGAATAATTTCCAATGCAATATACTGAATAAAGAAATTCATTTTTGCAATAAGCAATAATACAAAAATAATTGAAAATTAACAACCCATCCTTAAGAATGGAACAAAATAATTGGGAAAAAAATAGTCCTTTTATTTTCTAGACTTTATTTGGAGGAAATATCAGTGTAATTTAACTTTAACTCATCAAGAACCTTAAATATATTTTCATTTTTTCACATTCTTTCTGGTGCCGCCTTTGCTGAAGTTGGGTAGCAACACACCAACATAAGAAGAGGATGGTGGAGGCAGTCATATTTTTAATTTCTGTGGATGCTTTGTTCCCTTCTTTTCATCCTTAAATAAGCCCAGTATATATATTTTTGTGCCTGTGTAAATACATTTTCTCTGTGGCACAAATCATTTTCATTTGTTCTTGTTTGTTGTCCATTCAAGCTTTATACTTACATTCTGAGATAATTTTGAAATTGTTAGTCTTATAGCGTGTTGAACAGAGGTTATGAGAGCAAGTGTCTATTTTATGGTAGTTTGTCTTTACCTTTAACAATAGGCTTAGAATCTCCTAATTCTTTGCACATTTGCACCTTCGAGTCCATAATGATACCTTCGTAAGCACATAAGTAAACATTAAGGAAGGAGAACAAGGTCTTGTCAGATGGTTGCAAGGATCTGAAGTCCTGGTACTCACCTCTTCACTACACACAAGGGAGAATATGAGCGACTGCAGACAAAAACATCAAAACTAATTCTATATGCCTCTTAGACTGCATAAGGCCTTTCCCCTATTTTTATTTTTGCTCCTTTCTTTAAGGTTATTCTTGATGTCTCTTAACTGGCTTTCATCTCTATAAGAAGCATCCAAAGAAAGTCACACAGGGCTGCAAACTTCCTTAAAGGTTATTGTGGCTACTCCTGACCATTTTTTTTAAAGTAATTATGAACGCAATCCTTTTCTCCACACCATTTAAAGCATCCATCTTTCTTACCCTTTCCCTACTATTCCAACCCTGATTTGGTTTCTTTTAGAGGAGAAAAACATTATAGGAAGCTAATTGATTCAGCACAGCTGTCCCACTCAGCAATGAGCAGGAAAGGAAACTTTATCTCATTTTTTACCAGATTATGAACAGAAGACTGTATTTCACACTCTGTCTCCCATGGGGCAGCATGATGAACTAATCCTGTAGGAACCTACTAGGTCACAGCAAATAATTAAGAAAGTCGTTACAGTGGTCTGTACGGTGCAATTCTGTAGCAATTCTGAATGGATTTTCCATAAATTCAAGTAAAGGTCCTTTAAAACCCTAATTTAAAACCTACATCACAGCCAACTAAGAACAGCGTGGTTCAAACTAACGCATTATTTCACATCCACTCTGAATGTATCATCCTCAATGCAGGAAGAGAGAAAGACCTGAATTTTTTTTTTTCTTCTCCTGCACTTAGTTCTTCCATTATCTTTCCAGTGTTACCTGGAAAAGGAACATGAACAGGGAAGCTTTTTACAGCTTTAGTCATCAGCATAACAAAGAAAAGCACGAGCCTGTTTGCATATTTGGGGTACTAATATCTGATATTTTCACATCACAAAACAATTTTTAAATGTATAGAATGGTAGTAGCCAAAAGGAAAAATCCCCCGAAAGTGTGGGGCTGGTTAACACAAGAACAGCTGGACAAAGTTGCTGAGGAATCTATTTCACCAGAGAAGTTTTTTTTTTTTTTTTTAATGGAGATTAGTCATTCATCTGTCAAATACAGTTTACATGTGGAACTGTCTAAAAATAAAATATTACCTCACAATATCTTCCACCTCCAAGGCGTGTTCTCACAACTTTTTGCATGTTGCTATATGGTAAGCATATTTTATAAATGAGATTCTGAAGTACAAAGAAATAAAAAAGTTCTACAATTTCAAAGTGACTTGAGTGCCTAGTAGTTTTCATGTAAAAATCCAGCCAAAGATAAGTTGCTGAAATCTTTCTGAACAATTCTGAAAATGTCTGATTTAAAAATCTGGGATTTTGATACTCATTTTTATTTTGAAAATTGCAACACATCCTTTCCATATTCTCAAGATCCTTGAATTATTTCTTAAACTAATATTATTTGCAACTTATTTGCTAAATTAGTATTATGGCTGCAATACCGTTTTAGGTTAAATTCTCTAAGGTATGTAAGGAAGAGAATGTGTTTGTGGGTAGTTTTTATTTACTGTGTATATTTGAACATATGATTAGAAAGAAAGCTATCATAATGTTGGAAGTACTAGTTTGTCTCTAAAATACTGCATTTTTCTATATATCATCCTAATGTACAATTCAAGTAAGACTCTAAATAACTTAGAGGAAATCTTTACACCATCCCAATTAACAAATTTAAGTCAACTGAAAAAAATATGACAAATATGATAGCATCTAAACAAAAACTAAAAAAAAATAAAACTTTTAGAAAACCTTAAAATTATGAAAAATTTAATAGTTATTTCAATTTTGATTTCAATTTTGCAAAGGCCAAGCTATCAAATAAACTTTCAATGGCCCTTAGAACTAATGTCATTAGAACTATTTCATCAATCCTCTTCGGTTTTGTGAGGAAAAAGCAAAAAAGGAAAACTTCTAGATAAATCATTTCAGAATTTTTATTTCATTTTTTTCTCCTCTGCATGAAAGATGGGCCAATTGTTTAAAAATGATGAGGAAATATCATAAATGTTACTTTTAGTGTGAAACTACAGTAAATACAAGCAATGAATATGGATTAGCACAGTAGACTTGAGGGGAAAATGTGTTAACTACTAAAATGAATGAAAATTAAAACCCAACAGCTTCCATGAAAGCGTTTTCTGTTTTGGCTCCCTATTAATTTATCTCAGATTGCATAATAAGCATAAATTATACTGAACAACAGACAAACTATGAGTGACGTGCTGTAGAAAAGAACAAAGAATACTTTAAAAGTGTTAGTTATCCCCTGATTTTGAATTTCAATAAATTAAATTATTTTCCTGTAACACACTAAAAATTCAATTATTTAAAGCAGTGAAGCTTTCACAACTCCTGTGACCACAACCTACCACCCTAGAACCAGAACCACTGTTTAGACACATCTGCTGGTAAAAATAGACCACTTATTTGGCCACGTGGCTTATTCTGAACAGCCTCAGTATTTACTGCTGTCAGTGCTTCAGTCAGCACATTATCCTTACCCTCAGCATTTTACAACTTAAAGATAAATATAGTAAAAAAAACAGCAATTAACCATGAAAAGGTCTTCTTAAAATTAAATGCTTCAATTGAAAGCCTATATATTTAGCTGACTTATTAATATACAGATTAGTGAAATATTACATAATGATATTAAGCATTTTAATTAATCAGTTAGTCATCACTTAACTCTTACTTATCTAAAACTTATATAACGATGATAATATATTTTTCTTTCCAACTTTAATAACAGAACAAAACAATTTTAGGTTTAACTTTTCCTATCTTTCAGTGCCTACCTTATAAACTTTATATTTTAGCTCTAAGAAAGCTTAGTTTTAAAATCATTATTTAGGTACAAAATAGTAAAGCACATGATTTGCATTCATTTAATGGCATTTCACTACCTTTTCTTCATTTCTTGGTTTCAAAACGGTTACTAAACTGGAATATCACAAGATATCCATCTATCCGATGTGTATGAAACTTTGATAAACAGCTCTTTCTCTTGCCACCTCATGCCTTTCCTTAATATTACCCAATATTAAGTCTCATTTGCACTACAGGAGAACCAGCAATATGGAAATAATTATGGAGATTTTAGTAAGTTAGAGAATTGAATTACCACATTTTATTTTGTTATGCTTTGGACAAATTTCTCATTAAGGGTCAAAATCAAGAGAACCAGTGTGAAAGTTGTAAAGATCTCCTTAATAAGGGTCATTAGTGTTTTATGTCAGCCATACCAGCAAATTCTTCAGAGGTCTATTGTTAACTGAATTAGCAAAATTCAAGAAAAAATAACTTTGCTTTTGTTATTCTATTACCATTGAAATGACTAGTAATATGAACAGAATCAGATTTTATATCAAGGTTCAGAGTGATCTACACAGGAAAAAAAATTGTTTTACATCCTAAATACCAGTCTTCTTTTTTCACTGGAATGACAAAATAGAATATACTTCAAATCAAAGTTACATTCCTCGTAGAAATCATGACAGAGATCATAAACTAAAGGAAATTTTGCCAACATTTGTTCTCAAAATTCCAATCCATTAAAAATCCATAAGCAACTAGTTATCTTTAAAGTTTAGAGTCTGGTAATGACTTCTTGTCAAAATGAAAAAGCAGCCTATTCCCATATATTTCACAACTAACCACTCCTCATTGTGTAAAAAGAAAACTGAACTTTAAAAAAAACACAAATATTTAATTCTCATTACTATATATTGCTGTTGTCCAGAAATAGAACACATATTACGTGTGGAATGCAGATAGTGTACATGTGTGATGACCTATGAAATTAAGAATATTATTATGCCAAGGTGATGCACAACACTAACTGAAAAAGTATTTTATCAATCAATATCAAGAAGAAGGTTGCATTTTACTGTTAAGTTTAATTACACGAGCTGTTTCATTTATTAATAAACTGAGCTCAACAATTTAATATTTAACTTCATCAATGATTTTTTAAGGATACTTTGTGTTACTGTTTGCTAAGGACAGTGATTTTAACCCATGTGAAGTTATTAGTGATACACAAACCAATGGATTACATACTGAGTAAAAAAAAAAAGCTATACTACAGGTTTCCAATGTGAAGAAAGCTTTTAGCATCTGGGAACCAGACTGTGTAACTGAGCGGACATTCTTAATAACTGCCTGAAGAGCCCATCACACCATCCTAACAGGGGAGAAGAAAGAGAGACTAAGTTTCCACAGGATAGAAAGTTTTTACTAAGCAAAAATTATAACCAATCTTTAGAAAGCTACACCTTGATTTTTGAGAACAAGTTCACAATTTTAATGATTGAATTGGTCTAATTTACTTTAACACAGACAAACCAAATCAGATGAAAGGAAAAAAAAAACCAAGTCCCTATGACTGAACTTGCACTAAACCCACTCCCACATCCCACAAATAAACACAGTGAACTTTCATTCACTTCAAGCCCCATCAATTGAAAACCAGTTAAGGAAGATGATGCTCTCTTCCTCTTGACCTCCCATCCTTCTTTTCTACCTCATTTTACATCTCACTGTGTTATTGGTTGCAATCTTCAAACAACTGAAACCCCAAAGTCTCCAGAGCCTTTTAATGTCAGCTCTGCAAAGACATGGCGGGAGACCCCAGGATATCCCAAATCTGCTGCCTTGTGTCCCAGCAGGGCGCATTCCTTACCAATCTTCCAGTGAGCTCTCTCTGGGCGGTACTTACCTGCTGCTCCCCGGGCTCGGTAGATTTCACCAGGTGCTTATCCTTGTACAAAGACCAGAGACCAATATTGGGCAGGAAAATTAAAGCCACCATGAATAACAAAGTCATCTGCAGAAATCTCTTTTGTTTCCTCTTCATCGCAAATGATAACCGAGAAGAAAAGTTAAAGGAGACGGTCCCCTGGCTGCTTCTTGGGTTTAATGCCAACGTCCTTTTCTCTGCCCTGAGAAGCACCAGACACTGAGCAGAGGCTACAAACTTTTGTTGCGCGCTCAGCACCAAGCTGCAGGATTCAGAGGGAGTTGGCCATCTGCAGAACAAACGCACAGTTACTTTCCCCCCAGAAAACTGTGACGAAGGCTTTATCCATTGGCTTAGGAGAAAATGACTTGTCTGAGGAAATCATTAAGCACATCGACCCCCACTGATACAAAGCAAGAGGGTAAATATCATCGTTTCATAGACTAATCTTAAGTTATGACAAAGTCAACAGCATGCCCAGAGACTGATGGAAACGGGAGTCATTTCCCCCCCTTAACAAGGGAGGGCTGGGTCGGGGAGGAATGGATTAGGGGATTCAGGGCACAGGACCCAGTGGGAAGAAGTGGCTCAGTCCGGTGCAGTGTCAGGATGAAAAGTGTCCGCTTTGGACACTGGACCATCACCTTCCTAGTCTTCCCTGAGCATTGCCTCCTGTGCTCCCCTCGCAACAACCCACCTGAACTTAAGACCCACTCCCTCCGGAGCCGGGGGTCCCGCGGGCTCGCGGGCATCCAGGGACCCGAGGGGCGGTCTGGAGTCCCGCTGAAGCGGAGCTCCACACACTCCTGCGTCCTCACGCGCCGTCTAGGCCCGCGTCCGCCGCCAGGCACCTGCTGGGGAGGCGGCTACAGCTGGCAGCGGAATCCAGCCGGCGAGGGCAGGCGCCGCGGCGGCCCCGGGAATGCGCTCCGCGCCGAGTCCGCGCTCTGCCCCTGCGGCTCGGCCCTTCGTCTCGGACCCACTCAGCCGCTCATGTTACCATTCTTGGCCGCCACGGAAGCATCGCAAGCACCCAAAGGGCGCTGCTTGAGCTCTCCTCTCCCGTAAAGGAACAGGATGGCGAAGCCGAGCGGGAACCGGGCTCGAGAGCGCGTGAGGAGCCTGGCGGAATCGCACAGGCACCGGTGCGCGGCGCTCTCGGCCCGGCCGCCCGCCCCCGGCTCCCTCCCTCAGGGTGGCAGGAGGCGGACGTCTCCCACGTGCGGGCGCGGGGGGCCCTTAGGGGCGGGAAGACCGCGGGGAGGGGGCGGGGAGCGCGCCTGGAAGCCCTCCCCGCCGCCAGCGCCTATAAAAACAAAATGCAGCCCGCGCGCGGGAGAGGGCGAGGCCGCTGGCGGGGGAGGCCGCTCTCGCGCCCTGTGCAGGCTTTGCGGGGCCGCCTCGGACCCGCTCCCCGCACCCCCAGCTCACCCAAAAGGCGCCGGCCCCGAGATGCCGGCCGCGCGCGGGCTGCCCTCGGATTCCTCCACGGTGCCGTCGGGAGCGCGGGGAGCCGGGGCGCGGCGGCCCCGCAGGCGGAGGCGGCCGAGGCGAGCCCGGGCCGGGCCCGCCGGGAGGGTTCCCCGGGGGTGCGCGCCCCGCCGCTCGGGCCAGGTATGCGGTGGGGAGTGAGGATGGGGAGAAGCCCGGGCCAGGAGGGGCTGAGGCGCGGAACCGCGGGGACCCGGGGCGGCTCAACGGAGTCTGCAACCCCCGGGCCCCAGCTCGGCGCCGCCGGAGCCGCGCCCCGCGCGCCCAGGGCTTCCTGGCCCGCTCTCCTCGCGAAACGCCTCCCAGCTGCCCGGGAGGTGTGGGGCTCGAGATAAGCCTGGCACGTGGGACACCCTCCCCACGACACAGACACACCGTCCCCGCTGTCAGCAGACACACGGGCCCTTGCAGCCTCTCCGAGGCACCGTCGTGCCCAGTGCGGGCACCGGGTACTTGCGGGCTCGGGAACTCCTAACTCACGAAGGAAGGGGGACCTCCGGCGACAGACATGCATGCAGCGCAGGTTCCCTCAGCCTGTCTGGAGCCAGAAAGGAACGCCATGGTCACCTCCTTGTTAAAACCTAGAGATGATGCCCACATGCTTGGGACAGGTGATTCCGTGGATCCTAGAAAGGCATTTTTCTCTCTCCTTCCTGCCTCCCTCTTTTCCTTTCTCTCCCTCCCTCCTTGTCTTCTCTCCCTCTCTCCTTCTCTCCCTTTCCCTCCCACTTCTATTCTCTCTCCTTGTCTTACTTGAGAAAGACGGTGTGAAGCCTTACGCTTTTCTTTTCAATGAATAATATAAAACTGTATTTGGACAATATTTGTCGACTGTATGCGTGAATAAAGCTTTTGCTCTAATGTTTATTTCTGTGAATCATTTGCATTTCAAAGCAGAGTGTAAAAAAAACAATAAATGTTTTGAATATGTCCTTTTTATGTATATTTAAAATTTATGCAAGTTAAATTTTAGAATCTTGAAAACACTGGATTTAATCCTCAAACCCACCCCACCTCCGACACACATACATCATGACTTTTTTTATTCTGCATTACTTCCTAACCTCAGTGTTTTTTTTTTTGTTGTTGTTTGTTTGTTTTTTTCTTTTTGATAGAGCACAGCTGTGAAACAGAAAACAACATAACAGGGAGAGATTCGCTGGCATGGTTGGTCACCAAGAAAAGGAATTTGGAGAATTATTTAAATATATTAGCTTTATGCTGACTTATGGATGGAGTTATTCACAATTTAACAAATAGGAGCACAAAAATGCATGTGTATTTTAGAGGATTAAAATCCCTCCGATTTTAAATAACATCAAGTTCTTCATACTTGAAGAAAAAAAAAAGTCCTGTATCAGGAGTAGATTTCATATCATTCCATTTGCTAAATCCAGGACTGGTCTTGCATACTGTGGCCATTCAGAGAACATAAGTAGTTAATTAGCTAACCTGAAGGGGTATAATAACTATTTCTTCCCCCATCCAGCACATGCAGTATGCATGGTAGAAGCTGGAAGGAGAAAATTCCTATCTTGACTCCTATTTATAGAAGGTAGTTCTAAGCCATCACTTTTGATTCTACCTGTTAAAATTTATTTATTTTTTAATTATTTAGAGCATAATTTCCCATTTTCCTTCAATCTGGTCTTCTTTTACAATTCTACATGTAAATTACCAACAGATAACAATACTTCTAATCAAATAAAATGGATATTCTAAATTGTGTTTACAAACCAAACTCTAAATGACACTTAATTCCTTTGTTCAGATAGTTCAGATTAAATACTAATATAATTATTTCTATTAAACATGGATATACTCTTATATTGGTTATTAATATTGTTTTAATCAAAATCTTTATGATATCTTTAGCATTGTCTTAAATCAAAATACCCCTTCCCAACCCCTATTCTGTTGTGATTCAATTAGCAGCCTCAGGTAATCACATGCCTGGTGATGTACTAACAGCCATAGGGACACATGTCAAGAATATAGATCAATATCTGTGACTCTGAATGATTTAGTGTCTAGCTGAAAATGCAACATAAAAGCAATCGGAATAAAGTTTGAGTTTAGTTGTTTGTACCAACCTTAAATTGTGCCAAGTCTAAGCCCCACCACCCCAACCCCTTGAAAGAGGCAATTTCTATTATATATGCAGGTGCTATTGGCAGATGATACAGAAATGAGCATCCTTTACAGCATCACAGGCTAGTTAAAAGGTGTTCAAATCAAATGTGGGATAAGTTAAAATGTGACAAATGCTAAAAGGAAAGGAGGAAGTTATTTCTACCTGACCTAGATATTTTCTCACTGGACAAGTTATGGAGTTTAAATTCTTAGTAATCAACTTTACTGCTAAATACTGTTTTCCCTTTTCCAACAGAATATTGTCCTGATTCTAATATATTTTCTTCAGTTGCCAAATACTTAATGTTGCACTTCTATGTCCCAGACACTTATTTAAGCATTTCCTAAACATTAAATTCCTTAATCCTCAAAAGAATTCTAATAGATAGGTTCTGGTAATATCTGTTTAATAGATTAGAAAACTGAGGCACCTGGTAAGTGCTATGGCAGAAATTTAATCCCAGACATTTTGGCTTCAGATTCCATGATCTTAACTACATACAATGCCATATTTTCCTGAAATCTTTCAGTTATTTTCTTCTGACAAATTATACTAATTCTCTTTCTTTTTGTCATTCAAACTTTACCTTTAAAAGAAGATTAATGGAGCAGAAAAAAAAGTTGAGTTTGGGGGAGAGATTAGTCTAGTTTTATAACCTAGAAGCTTCTCTGTTCTGTTCTAGTATGTTTTAGTTTTTTGTTTTGTTTTGTTTTGTTTTAATTGTAAAAAGAATGCTGTGCTGGGAATAAAATTATGTAATCAACTATACCTTTATATTTTATATATTATGTAAATATAATTATTTTTTAGTTTGTGTGATTATAATTTCTATTGATCTACATATCAGTTTTTTAGCTAAGATTTGATTTTTACACACCTTTTTAAAAAGTATTTAGCATAT
The DNA here is from genome assembly GCA_026826555.1 of Tolypeutes matacus. Classification (NCBI taxonomy): domain Eukaryota; kingdom Metazoa; phylum Chordata; class Mammalia; order Cingulata; family Chlamyphoridae; genus Tolypeutes; species Tolypeutes matacus. The sequence continues at coordinate 3,089,624 of JAKSZT010054341.1, read as the reverse complement.
GTTTTGCCTTTAATATATTTGTGTTGAACAAATAAACTCTATCCACTTATTTTAAAGAAAAGTCCAACTTATTTTTAAAAGATGAAGACATGTTGCAATAAAATTAAGTTTAAAGGAAAAATATTTTTTATAATAACGCAACAAAAAGTGCCATAATGAAAATCAAAATGATACAACTCAACCGATATTTGTTGAATACCTTATATGAACCAGATACTGTTTGAGGCACTGGAGATACACTCATGACCACTGTAGGCAAAAATCCCTGCCTTCAGACAATCAAAAACAAAGATAAGACAATTGCATATAACAAAAAAAAAAAAAAAAAAAAAAAGACAATTGCATAGCCTGATGACTGAAAAATATAAAAATAAGGCAAGGAAGAGAAATAGGTTATGCATGTCAGGAGGTAGAGTAGTGCAATTTCAAATGAATTAGACAGGAAAGCCTTCACTGAGAAGATAACATTTAACAAACGTCTGAAGGAGTAAAGGAAGTGAACATTGACTATCTTGAGAATTGGAATTCCAAGTAGGGGGAACAGCAAATGAAAAGACCTTGACATGGGGGTTGTCTGGAGAGTTCAAGAACAGCAAGGGGACCAGTGGGACTAGGGCAGAGTCCAGTGAGGAGAGAAATAATGGAGGTTGTGTTGTTGGGTCATGGAGTGGGAAGTCAGATCAGATTATGTAGCTCATTGTAGAGATTTTGGGTTTTCCTCTGAGATTGGGAAGCCATTATAGAGCTTTGAGCAAGGACTAACATGATTTTACTTAATTTTTAATCAGATCGTTCTGGCTGCTGTGGTGTAATAGATTATAATGTAAAAAGGAAGGGAGCACAGGCCAGGTGCAGTACTTTAAATATGATGGCGTCTTGCATCAGGATGATAGCAGTGGAGACGGTGAAAAGCGGTTTGACTCCAAATATACCCTGACCATGAAACTGCCTCGAGCATGTTGAATTCACTGTGGGATATGCGAGAAAGAATGGGCCCAAAATACTCCCAAGTTTTAGCCCCAAGCACTTGCAAGACAGATTTGACTTTTCTTAACATAGGAAGATTCTGGGAGAAATAGGGTTGAGGCTCTGGTTTGGACGTACTGAATTGACATGGCTAAGAGTGGAAATGCTGAATAGGCATTTGACATAAAAGTTTGGAATTTTAGAGGAGTGGGGGGCACATAGAACCTAGATTAGTGACATAAATTTAGAAGTCATGAGAATAAAATATTACATCAAATGAGGTTCCCAACAGAGAGAGTACAGAGACGTAAGAGAACAAAAACAATGCAATATTGGAAGTTTGGGAAGATGAGGGGATACCTGAAAAATACATTAAAGTGTGGATTGAGGAAAAGCAAGAAAGCCAAATGAGGAGGAAAAAAAAAAAAAAAAAAAAAAAACTGCCTCAAAGAGGATAGAGTGATCAATTGCATGAAATGAGGTTGTTAAGTCAAAAAAAGATAAGGATGGGAAAATCATCACTGGATTTAAAATTGCAAAATTTCCTTATCCTATTAGGAAGTAGAAAAGTTAACATCAAGTGCAACCAAGAATGTCAGTTCAGACTCTAGAAAGGATGATCCCTACAGAAAATCTGATAATAAAGTTTTAATTAACATAATTATGTTAAGCACTTAATGACCAAAGCAAGGAATGTATTTAATTTTGTGCTAAACAAGCGCATTTGTATCTGAAGGCAATTATCAAAAGAAAACCAAAAGATTTTGAACATTACTAGTTTCTGAGAATTTAAATTATTTTCTTCCTTATTGTGAAACTAAGACAATGGATTTTAGACTCTCAACCTCTCAACCTCTCAAACTTCTAACGGAAACATAAAAAACAACGATGCAAAGTCATTGGGTAGTCATCCTTGCCTCCAGAACTGTTTGACTAACTTCTCCACTCACTCATGGGCTCAACAAATTTCATTGAGAAACTATTCTTCCCAAAACCTGTCTTTAATCATATTCCTATTATCCAAACAAACTCAAAACTTAAAATATTTGTATGTTCTGGAGGTGTTTGAGAATGTAATTTAAATCTCTGAAACTATAATCAGCATGAAAGCACAACAAAAATTTAACCAATATCTCCTTATAGTTTCGGGATGTTGAAACAAATACCATGCAATGAGGGGGGAGGGGGGGGGCTTAAACAGTGGGAATTTAATGGCTCATGGCTTTGAGACTAGGAGAAGCTTTAAATCGAGGTTGTCAGCAAGGCAATACTTTCTCCCAGAAGACCATGGGTTTCTGAGACTGGCTGCCAGTGCTCCTGGGTCCTTGGCTTTTCCATCCAATGGCAAAGCACATGGCACTGTCTTCTCTCTTCTGGGTTCTTTTGCCTGCCAGCTTCTTGTTGCTCCCCATGGCTTCTCCTCTGGTTATCCAATTTTCTTTGCTATAAAGAAAGGCCTATAAAGAAAGGCCTTATAAAGGCCTTCAGCCACGTTGGATTAAGGCCCACCCTCATTCAGTTGGGGTCCACTTAACTAACATCTTCAAAAGTCCTATTTACAAATGTGTTCACAACCTCAGGAACAGGGTTTGGGACCTCAACATACCTTTCATGGGGGACATGATTTAATCCCCAACACCAAATATCCTCAAAATATTATTTTATCAAATGAAAGAAAGAGCCCTTCATTTGGTATAGAGGTATTAATGTGCTGTGGGGAATGTGAGGGAGAGAAAGAGACTAACTACATATGGCAGAAGCAAAATTCACATGCAGTGCACCTTTAACTCCTTTATAAAATCCTAACTATATATTACTATCAAGTTCTATTCAGCAATCATCTTTCACTGTTCCCCTATTCATTATGTGAGTCTATCTAAACATTTCAGTTCTGATTATTTCTAGCTATAACAACAGCAACAAAACAACAAACTCTCAAAATAAAAGAGGGTTCATCTAATTAGGTCTGATATGCCTATGAATAACATCATCAATTCTGGTATCCTAAATTATTTGCAACCATATTAGTTGGGATTGGCAATTTCACCTCCAGACAAGTAAATACATCTTCTGAGATTTCCCCTCTGATAAACTCGAAGAGATTGTGTGTAGTCATCACAGAGGTAGTGAAAAGTGCGAGAACAAAGAAAAGTCTGTGTTCAAAGGCCATTTTCATTACTTACTATTGGAATGACTTTGGACAGACATTTAACTAACACGAGTGTCATCTTTTAAAACTTTGGAATGGGAAAATTTACCTACTTACTTCAAGGGTTATTGTGATTATCTAAACAGACAGCATATAGATAAAGGTGCTTTGTGAAATGTTAAGAATATTCCAAATATTAAGTCTCATTTACTTAGGCAGAATAGAACCAAAAAAGCTAATAATGGGATCATATTCATTAGTCAATCACTTAACTTGACATTTCTCTTTCCTTGGTAAACCCCAGTGGGGACTGCATTTAATTCCATCGTCAGTTTACCTCTAAAACCAGAGAGGAGCCTCCTAAATCAAATCTGTTGTTGGCATTTGACTTACACCAAACTCTAAAGTGTCTGATCAGGACCAGGAACTTTTTAGAGTACTACGAAATAAGTAATGTTAAATTATAGTAATAACAACATTATTGTTACTACTAATATTAATCACCAGTTATTGATAACACTGTTAAGTGCTAATGTGTCAAATTAGTAAGCATTTTACATTCATATCTAATTCAATCCTTTCAAAACTTGTAATATCTCTATTTTTAGTTAGAATTATCCCCATTTTAAAGGTAAGGCCACCAAATGAAACTCAAAGAGATTAACAGACTTAAAAAAGTCACTCAGCTATTGTCTGACAAGTCTAAGATTTGAGTGCATCTCTAACATCTGAACTCACTGTATGAAAATAAAATAGGATGCTGAAATTAGTGTTTGCAAAGTAGATAAAATTCTGATTCATTAAAAACTTTCTATAATATGTTTGGGTGAGACTTTTAATAAAAGTTTTCCCATTCTTTCAATTAAATTTCAAAATTAGTTTCACTAGAAAAACTTTTGACATGGTAGTAGACAGGGCTTATAAATTTATCTTTATGTTTTCTTGCTGATATAGGCTTTGAGGACTATGTTTTTGTCTGTTACTTCATTGGGAATTGCTTATGTGAATACAAAGACTGGATTTGTCTGTTGTAATTCATGAAGGATGCCAACACAGCACCATTCTGTCATGAAACTGGTAAGTGCAGGCTGCAAATAGATACTAAAAATTTTACTGATTGTGCACCAAAACATACCCGCCTTAAATCTTGTCATTATCAGAACCGACCGAGTTAAAAAAAGAGAGCACTTTTCATTAACCAGTTTTCACTAGTACCTTAGATATCTAGTTTTATTCATTACTACCTTTTTATCTTATGTGATGAAACTGAAAAATATATTTAAAATACTGAATTTGTTACATGAATGCAAACATGTCTGTCTACACATTAATGTTGAAAACTCAGTTTCTTTGGTGCTGAAAAATAGGATAAATTTCTCAAATGATGGATAATTTTTATTAAAATAATTCAGGAAAACAAAGCCAAGAAAATTTCTCGACCCAAGCATATTATGAATGCTCAATAAATATTTTATGAATGAATGAATGAACATCTGAATATTATCAGTGCCTGTAGAGAATACATTAGACTTATATAGTCTCAGTGTTGGAAACATTCTCAAAAATCAATTACTCAAAATATCATTCTGCAACTTGCACTGTAACTACATGCTCAAAGAGTCTGTCAAGCTTTTGTTAAAAGACTTATGATATCAGGGAATGCTTTACTTCCCAAATAACCCGTTCCATCTTTGCACAAAGTAGTTACAGAATTGTTCATAGTGTTGGAATAAAATCTATCACCTTGTACACTGGACCTGGTTCTTTGCCTAGAGCCCACCTAGCGTCATTCTGACCTCTTTCCCACATGACAGCATTTTCAATATTTGATGCTGATCTGTTTAGTAAAGATAACCTATAACGTCGACGTAATTTATTTGATAACATTTTCAGTATCTTTTGATTATGTTTGGGAGGAGATTATGCTATTTTTCTTGAACATATGAAACGAAATATTCTAGGATAAGTACGTGACCATTAATCCGGTAAATGTTTTCTTTTCCATCCCCACCAGGAAGAAAAGGACAAGAAGCAGTTCCCATTCTCAAGGGAAGTAGAATAGGTTAAATTTATATTTTTGCTCCAGGGCTACCTTAAGTTTCCCTTGCTCGGTGATAGTATAGTCCAAAGTAAACTGTCCCACCAGATTTCCTGGTCCATTGACTGTAGCAATAACATCATGTAACTGATCTGGATGAGCAAATAGCTAGCTTGTTGTAGACATTATAAGACTCACGTGCTCCAGAGAAAAAATTCTCATGAAGGTTTAGGTACCTGCAATTACTAGTGAGGTGTTTAGAGATTCAGTCACCTGGGAATGCCAGAGTAAATTAAATAGCATATTACTAGATCTCACCTCTCCCACCACTAAAAAAGGAAGCTCAATGCCTGGTAGACTTACCTAGATTTTGGAGATAGCATTTCCCATTTGGGAATACTGGTCCAACAATTACTGACAAGGAATGCTGACAGCTTTCAATGGGGTACAGGGCAGGAACAGACTAAACAAAATGTATAGGTGATAGTGCAAGCAATCCTGCCACCCAGAACACACCACCTGGCAGACGCTACAATAGGAGGAGCTTTTTGCAGATGAGCTCACTGTTTTAGGGAATGGGTGCACTGTAGTAGATGCTGTGGTGTGCCCCCAGATCCCACTTTGGACTGAGCCTCTTATTTCTCCAACTGCCAGGAGTGTTGGTTGCTGAAGGCATTCAGTTAACCCCTCTCTGGGAACTGTCCTTGGCCAGAGGAAGCCATCTCCTGATGGTCATGGTCCACCACTCCCACCCTATCCCCTCCCAGGGTGGAGAGTAGCCTATAAACAATGGTTAAGTCCTTGCCTCAATGGGATTAAGTTCAAAGGACTACCACAAGTGTAGAGCCTCTCACAGGATCAGCTGAAATCTGTTACAACTGCCAGAGTTCAAACTCTCCTTCTGCCCAGTCTTCCTTCTCTTAATCCTTCCTGATGTTGTTCCTGTATAATTCCCAATGAAACCTCCTGTATTCAGGTCTCAGGGGCAAAGTCTGTTTCTAACTATGACATACTCAGCTCTCTATAGAATCATTTTTTTTCTGCACTCATTTTTTATATTCTATAACAACAGTATTTTCTTCAGATTACAAACATATATTAAACAGTAGTAAGAAACCACTTTGAGGACTTTCTCTAAAAATGACTTAAGGACTTTTTATGGTCCCTGTTTAATTAACATTGATAACATACTTTATAGAAAGTATTACTTGGGGAAGAATAAAAACAATATATTCAAAAGCTGTAACGATTGCCTTTAATGCCAAAATGTTGAAATAAAATTCCCTTAATATTAAGTCTACAATATTAAAATCTCATATATTACCATCAGTATAATAAATAAATCAATAGTTGATTGAATGGCCTTTTCCCCAATATTCTTACTTTCTTATTTCAGGCTTCCATTTTTTATAACACATATATAGTTTTTTTTTGTTGTTTTTTTGTTTTTTTTAACAGAAGTTGTGGGTTTACAGAACAATCAGGCCTAAAATACAGGATTTCCATACACCACCTCACCAATACCTTATATTGGTGTGGAGCATCTTTTTAAATTGATGATAGCATTTTTTAAATAATTATACTATTAATAGTAATTAAAGTTCATGTTTTAACTTATGGCTCACAGTTTGTATAGTGTAGTTCCATGGATTTTTTAAAAATTGTGTTCTGTTACCATATATACAATCTAACATTATTCCCTTTAATCTTATTCAGATATATGTTTCAGTACTGCTAATTGCATTCACAATATTGTAGTACCATCATCACCATCTATTACCAAAATGTTTCCATCATTCCAAATAGAAGCTTTATGCATTTTAAGCCTTAACTTCCCATTCCCTATCCCCACCCTGATAACCTATATTTTAAATTCCGATTCCATGAGTTTGCTTATCCTAATTGCTTCAAATCAGTGAGATTGTACAATATTTTTCTTTTTGTTTCTCGTTTATTTCAGTCAACCTGATGTCTTCAAGTTTCATCCATGTTGTTGCATGTATTAGGACTTCATTCCTTTTTATGGCTGAATAATATTCCATTGCATGTATATACTGCATTTGATTTATACATTCATTGGTTGATGAACATTTGGGTTGCTTCCATCTTTTGGCAATTGTGAATAATGCCACCATGAGCATTGGTGTGCAAATATCTGTTCAAGTCCCTGTTTCAATTCCCAGTATATTCAATTCCCTTGGGTATATTCCCAGTAGTAGGATTGCTGGGTCATCCAGTAATTCCGTAATCGTTTTCTGAGGAACTGCCAAGTTGCATCATTTTACATTGCCACCAGCAATGAATGAGTATTCTTATTTCTCCATGTCCTCTCCAACACTTATTATTTTCCATTTTTATTGAGGATTTTTACATCTATATTCATAGAGATATTCATCTGTTGTTTTCTTTGCTTGTGATATCTTTATCCAGCTTTAGTTTGAGCAGAATTGGTTTTAAGTTTTCTTGGAATGTTCGGTAGAATTCCCCTGTGAAGCCATCTTTTCTTTCTTGGGTGGTTTTTGATTACTGATTCAATCTCTTTATTAGTAATTGGTTTGTTGAGATCTTCTATTTCTTATTGAATCAACGTAGATAGTTTGGGTGTTTCTAAGAATTTGTCTAATTCATCCAGGTTATCTAATTTACCAGCATAGAGTTGTTCATTGTATCCATTTATAATCTTTTTTATTTCAGTGGGATTGATAATAATGTTCCCCTTTTCATTTCTGATTTTCATTATTTTTATCCTCTCCCTCTTTGTAGGTCTAGCTAAGGGTGTGCCAATTCTATTGACCTTTTCAAAGAATAATGTATTGATGTTATTGATTCTTTCTATTGCTATTTGTTTTCTACTTCTTTTATCTCCACTTCACAGCATCCCATAAGTTCTGATATGTTGTATATTCATTTTCATTCCCCCCAAGATAGTTCCAAATTTTGCTTTGGATTTCCTGTTTAACCCATTGGTTGTTTAAGAGTATGTTGTTTAATTTACACATATTTGTGAATTTTCCATTTCACACTCTTTTTTTGATTTCTAACGTCATTTCATTGTGATCAGAGAATATGCATTGCATGAATTCAATATTTTTTAATTTACTGAGACTTTTCTGTGAACCAGCATATGATCTATCCTGAAGAATGAACCATGGGCACTCAAGAAGAATGTGTATTCTGTTTCCGCTGGGTGCAGTGTTCTATAGATGTCTTTTAGGTCTAGTTGTTTCAAGTCCTGTATACTTCCTTATTGGTTTTCTGACAAGACATTCTATCCATTATTGAGAGTGGTATGTTAAGGTTTTCTACCGTTAAGTAGGACTGTTAATTTCTCCCTCCAAATCTGTCAGTATTTGTTTCATCTATTTTGTGGCTCTGCTATTAGGTGCAGATATATTTGTATATGTTACATCTTCCTGTTGAATCGTCCCCTTTATCACTATGTAATGACCATCATTGTCCCTAATAATTGTTTCTGACTTGAGGTCTATTTTATCTGATATTAGGGTAGCCACCCCAGCTCTCTTTTCGTGACTACTTGCATGGTGTATTTTTATCCATCCTCTCACCCTCAACTCACTTGTATCTTTGACTCTAAGATGAGTCTCTTATAGACAGTGTGTAGTTAGGTCATGCTTTCTTTTCCATTCTGCCAATCTGCCTTTGGACTGGAGACTTTAATCCAGTTACATTTAAACACACTATACAGAACCTTTTTTGTGTGTGATTTTGTTAGCCTTTGTAAGTCATATACCTTTTGTCTCCGTCCCTTCTGTTAAAACCTACATTTATAATTATTTGCTTTCTTTTTATGTAACATATTAAATGTTACGTATTGAATGCCTTCTCATTTATATCTGGATATATTTTTCATCTGTTTTCTTTGTGGCTACATTTTATATTGCCTAAATATTTAACAATTATATTTCCTTTGATACCAACTTAACTTCACTAGCAGGCACAAAGACATTTCCTATATCCCACTGTGACCCCACCATTTTTTTATACTTATTACTACTTATATTTTTGTACATTGTGTGTCCCAAAACATAGATTTATCATGACTTTTTATGCATTTGCATTTTAGCACCTGTAGGAAGTAAGAAGTGGAGTTATATACCAAAAATTACTATACAACAATTCTGGCATTTACAAGTACCCAAATTGTTACCTTTACCATAGGTCTTTATTTCTTTATACTGCTTTGAACTACTGTCTTGTGCCCTTTCATTTCAGTCTGAAGAACTCCCTTTAACATTGCTTGTAGGGCAGGTGTAGTAGTTATGAACTCCCTCCGCTTTTGTCCATCTGAGAATGTTTTAATCTCTCCCTCATTTTTGAAAGAAAATCTCACTGGATTTAAAGTTCTTGGTTGGCAGTTGTTTTCCTTCAGCACTTTAAGTATTTCAATCCACTGTTTTTTTGCCTCCATGGTTTCTGATGAGAAATCAGCACTTAATCTAATTGGGATTCCCTTGTATGTAACACTTTGCTTTTCTCTTGCAGTTTTCAGAACTCTCTCTTTGTCTTTGCATTTGATAGTGTGATCAATATATGATGGGGTGTATTTTCCTTCATATTTATCCTGTTTGTTGTTTTTTGAGCTTTTTGGATGTGCATATTATGTCTTTTGCAAAATTTGGAAAGTTCTCTGTCATGATTTCTTTTACTATTCCTTCTGCCCCTTTCTCCCTTTCTTCTCCTTCTAGGATTCCCATAATTTGTATGTGGGTGCATTTGATGGTGTCCCATAGCTACTTTAGGCTATTTTTTCTTTTACTATTTCTTTTTACCTTCTGTTCCTCTACCCAACTCATTTCAAGTGCCTGGTCTTCAAGTTCACCGATTCTTTCTTCTGCCAGCTCCAAGCTGCTCTTGAAACTTTCCTGAGCATTTGGTCTTCAACTCCAGTAGTTCTACCTGGTTCCTTTTTTAAATTTCTAGCTCTTTACCTAAAGATAGATATGAATATTGTTCATTCTTTGTTTTCCTTATATCCTTTACTTCTTTCTCTGTACTTTCCTTAATTTCCTTGAGCATTTTTAACATCTTTTTTAAGGCATTGTTCAGTGCATCCACAGTCTCTTCTCCTTCATTGGTGTTCTCTGTGTATTTATCATCTTCCTTTGCATGGGCCATTATTTCCTGTTTCTTTGTTTGTCTTGTACTCTTTTTTATAAAATGTACATTTTAATATTTTTCAGTGTTAACTTTGGGATTTACTCCCTGGTTGTCTGTTTCTTAGTTTTGTAACTAGCTGTTTATAAGACAGAGATTTTCTTGAGCTTCATCCCTCTTATCAAGAAGGTTTGCCCAAGACAAATGCAGTATGCAGGGTTTTCCCTGTCTTTCTGGTCCTCTGCTTTGTCCTGGGCTTTTGCTTGTTAGTTGTTTTTGAGTTCCTCTGTTTACAGGAGTTTGGTTGTTTCCCAGGGGACACACTTCCTTCTCCCAGGTATTCGAAGCTGGCAGGCTTTTGTTCCAGACTGTTCACCCCTATAGTTTTTTATACTTCTTTTGTTATCTCATCCAGCTTTTGCCTGGAGGGCAAATTCTGGGAGGGGAGGGTTCACCCTCTGGAGAAATTTCCAAGATCAGTCCTTCCCAGACAAAACAGGACCAGGGTTCATTAAGGGAGACCCTGGCTTCAAAGCACCCTGTGGAGACGGTCAAGCATGGCACCCAAATCTTCTCTGACAGCTCCCCAAAGCCGAGCTTTTCCAGCCTTCCCAGCAAATGCAGCTCTTCAGCTAACTGTCCCACACAGCCTTGAGGCAGTACACAACCTTTATATCTTCACACCTCCTCCCCTGTCCAGGGAGGATTGAAACAATAGCTGCCCTCAGAGCTGGGACCCAGTCATGCAAATTCACTAAGCAAATGCTGTGATCATCCCTGTTCTTGGGGAAGAGGATTTTTATATCCCTTCCTGTCTCAGAGGCTAGTCAGGGCCTGGACACCACAGCAGCCTGCAGTGCAGGTGGGAGTGGGCACCAGCTGCCACCATGCAGAGAGATCAATTTACATTTCTTTACCATAACTCACCAGTGTCTTCTTCCTGCTCCTCTCTGGATGCTGTACAGTGTTCTTCTGGCTCTGGACTTTCAAGATTGTTGTTTCAGACTTCCTGACCATCCAATTGTTTTGGTGGAAGTTCTGAGTCCGCCATCTTTCCCAGGACTCCTTTTTTAGGTTCCTTTCAACTTGGCTTTTTACCAGCTAATCTCTAACTTGTCAAATTAATGGCCCACTACCTTTCACTTATCTATCATGTTATAGGGTAGACTTAAGAAAACTGGAAATTTCCATGAAAAACTATCTTGCATCTAAAGATGTCTCCAGAAAAGGACATTTTATTGATATAAAAGGACAAAGCTTTTTACCTTTAGCCCTGGCCTTGTCCTCACATAAACTGGAGTATGGATGAGACCATGCTCACCTGCAACTGCTTTCCTCACCACATCAGAGAACCTGAGAATGAGACCAGAGAATCGTGCTTGAGTCCTAGTGGGTATATTTTCTAGGGTACATTTTAAATTTTACTATTTCCTAAAAAAAATTCACAAACCACTAAATAAAGTAATATACTTGTGTAAAACAATAATTATTTTTGACTAAATCTTTAGCCTTGGTGTACCTAAAATAGCTATATATTAACTTCAAGATATACTATATGAAGTAATAGGTCTACTAACAAAATCCCAACTCCACTTATGAAGTTTTTAAAAATAAATCACGACCCCTAAATATAATGTGGGAGATTAATAAATAACCCTCTTATTCAAAGAGCTAAAACTATTGATTTACTTCAACTAAGATATTCCTTCCTAGGAAATATGATTATTGTGGTAAACACACCAATGTTCTTTGTCTCGTGGATCTTACATGCTATTTTCCTGAGACAGAAAACAAGATTATATATAGTAAAATATATAGTATATTGGAAAGTACTCTAGAAGCAAAAAAAATACAGGAGAGGGGTGGGTATGCAGAGAGTTAGGGGTGTTGTATTCAAAAATTGGGGGGCCAAGCAAGGCCTCCTTGTGAAGGCGACAAGTGAGCGGTCTTAAAGGCGGTGAGATAGAGGAATAAATTTAGGAAAGCACATTTCAAGCAGAGGGAACAGCAATGCAAATGCCTTCAAGTGGGATGGTGTCTGAACTGTTTTCTGGAATAATATTGTAATTATTCATCCCTTAGAAGACCTATCCTCTCCACTTGTATCTAAAACAAATACTTCTTTGTTTTTAGTTAAATAGTAATTGTGACAAGAAGCAGAACAACTGACAATTGTTTTCTCTGGTGGCAACAGCAATTTCTCCATACAGATATGTACATATAGTCATATATTTTTATTACATATACATATTTCTATATATTATTTATGTTTTACATATTTATGCATGCACATATATTTGTATATGTAAATACCTTCTCTTTAAATATGGTAGTCGGGGGAAGCGGCTGTGGCTCGATTGGTTGGGCTCCCGTTTACCATATGAGAGGCCCTGGGTTCGATCCCTGGGGCCTCCTGGTGAAGGAGCTCCCGGGCAGTGCGGTGAGCTGGCGCAGCAAGACGACGCAACAGAGGGAGACAGGCAGACACAGAAAGGCGCACAGCAGATGGACAGCAAGCGCGAGCTGCAAGCAGCAAGGGGGGGATAAATAAATTAATTAATTAAATTAATCTTTAAAAATAAATAAATAAATAAACATGATGGTGGGAAATACATTTTTCTTGATTTTCTTCTCAAAGTGGGGGAGAACAGAGACCCCCATAGATGATGTAAAATATGATAGTAAAGATAGTAGCATACATTTTACAGAGCTTAGTATTTGCCAGCCACTTCTCAAAATGTTTTCTCTATATTTACACAATTAATTTTTTTAACAACTGTTTTATAATTTTCTTCAGATGAGAACACTGAGACACAGAGTGGTTAAGAAGCCTGAAGTAATCTAATAGGCCTATATTATATAAAAAAAACTTAAATTTCAGTCATATTTATCCATTTTCCATAGTTCCAGGAACAATTCCCGGAGTTTGACAAATGCTGAATTAAAACGGAATTAAATAAAATCAGTGGAGTTCAGTTGAATCGAATATGCCAAGTGGTAAAGTTACTGGCACCATATTTTCTGATCACCAAATTGGGATTTTGTGCCATTTCAGAATGTAAAAGATCTCCTGGAAATTGTAGTTTGGAAACAATAACATGGAGTTTTTATTTCTGTCTTTTTTTAATGCAAATTATTGCAGACATACTGAAAAGCAAATAAAATAACCCTAGAAACACCTGTCTTACCAGTACCTAGGTCAACAGCTGTGTCATCAGCACTGTCAAAGCCCTGTTACGCGTTGTTTCTAAAGTTGCTGAGCATAATGGGGGAACATATATTTTTGAAATTTACAGTGCTCATGAAACATTGATACCTGCTTGTAGTAACTATAATTATAAAAATATTTATAATCTTGCCCTTGTAACATAACAAATTTTTATTATGCAAATTTACAGTGCTGAATTAGTTATTAACTGAAGCTATATGGAAATAATGTTCATATTGATTACAAGAACTGTAGATGTAAACAATGCATCTTGTCATTTATTTACCTAACATACTGTAGGTGCACGCTCAGTGCTTGAAGATGATGATGATAATCATAATAACGTCGTTGATCATTGCGTGAATTTAATGAATAATTAAGCCTCCTTGCTTCTCTGATTTAAATTCAACAATATTTATTGTCTTTTATGAGGTACGTACTGATAGATGCAGAAAATACAAATAATAATAATAAGAACTTAAATAAATAATATTAATTTACATTCATTTTAACAGTGCATGATGGTTCAGGTACTATTCTAAGACTTTGCATGCATTAAACTCATTTAATTTTAGTCATAGCCCTATTTACTGATGGGCAGATGTCACATACTTTGTCCAAAATCACAGAGCTGGTAAACACAGGAGCCAGGACTTAAACACCAGATAAAACAGAAAGATAAATAAGTTACCATCTTCTTTTTAGGAGGTCACAATATAATGTATACAAAATAAATAAAAACCTAGGCAAATAATTAGTAGCAGTATGCACAACATAAGGAGCACATACTTTCCAGGATGAGGCAAACAACTTTCAGGGGAGCTGGCATGAAGTTTTACACGTATTTGCTTGTATCATGTCATTAAAAAGAAAAAGATAATGGTTTCTTTGTAGGTGTTGGGAAGAAAAGATGCAGAAGGATTATGAGAGGAAGGGTTATGTGGTTTGATTGATATTTTGTAAAAGCCCTACTTGGACAATCAGGTATATAAAAAGATAAGGAGTGGAGAAAAAGCTGTAAACTACAGGATGGAGCTAGTTATTTCAATAGATGGGGAGAAAAGGCCCGAACTAAGTTAGGAACAATGCAGGATGACAAGAAGGGGCAGGTTTGATAGATACTTGGGACTTGGAATGGAATGGGAATAGCTGAGAAACTGAAAATATAGTAGATTAAGAAGATAGGACAGGATAGTTTTACACACGAGGTATATTTTGTATTCTCAACTAAAGAAGGACTTATAGCAGAAGTAGGTTTGTAAAGGGAATGCCACTCAGAATTTTGCACATCAAAATGATCTAGTCTTCATAGTTACTGATTGACTCCCTATTTTGGCCTTTTTTTTAGGAGGTACTGGGGATTGAACCCAGGACCTCTGATATGCAAACCAGGTGCTCAACCACTGAGCTACACCCACTTTGCTATTTTGACTTTTTGATGTTGGTCAATACTCAACTGTCTGGAACAAGATTTGTCATCATCATCATCATCATCACTAAAAACCTAAGGGATATCATTATACCAGAACTGCCATTTTTCTTTTTGAGTCTTTTAAGATATAGACAACTATGTATTTTCTTGAATAATCTGGAGTGAGTGAATTCACGGGCTAACTGTCTGATGCCAAAATGCAGAAAAAAGGGCAATAAAAATAAATTAATCACTTATTTTTCTAATTAGTTGGAAGCAAATATGTGAATAATAAGAAATATCTGATGACTGAATTTTGCAATTTTTACATTAAATAGTACCTGAATATATATATGAAGTCGACAATCACGTATATTTGCAGCTGGCCAAAATACTACCCTTTTGACCCACATAACAAGTGATATGAATTAGTCAATTGAATTAAGAACATTGTAGTTTACTTAAATAAACTTAAAATAAGTTGGCTTATTTTAAAGCTATTTCTAGCAATATAAATTTTTTATATATTCTAGCAATATAAAAAACTTAATCATCTGAAAAATAATACGGGTTAAGAAATCATCATTTATATTGAGAAGGCAAAATAATTAGTGGATTATTTTTTCTTTAAAGAGGTAAAATTTATAAAATCAGGAATCCATGGCTTTTCATCTTTAATCATCAACACTTAAGAGCTTATAAGAATGTAATAAATCATGGATAAATGTAAGAATAATTAACATTGCTAAGAAGTTAATAGTAGATTTTCATTTCACTGAATCAACATAGAATTATTAGAATTATTTTGTTGACATACCTAAAAAGTAATTTCCTTTTATATATTACATTTTTAAAATGCCACTTTATATACCTGTTTTTATTATTGAATAATGTTTAGATTCAAACGGTTTTAAACTTCACTGCTCCTTGGGAGTTGTATAATTTGTTGGCATATAAATTCAGAATAATTCTTTTGAAAATTAAATTATGTTTCTTAAAAACAGAAGTGAGTTTAAAGAAATTGTTGCCGGAAGCTGGGTTTCTAGGTTCTTGTCTAGGTTACAAGAAAGAATTCAGAGATGTGCTAGTTTAATGAGGCAAGTAGAAAGGTTTACTGAGACGTGAAAGAAAGGGAAGATACACAGCAGAGACATGGCGTGGGCATGCTGCAGGGTGAGATGGGCGCTGGGGCTGGGTTTGGCGCCCTTTTAGGGCTGGCATTTTCCTCTTCCCTCTTTCCCAGGTTGCAGCGAGACCCTGGCCGTTTGCTGTTCTGATTGGTTGCCTCCTGCCTTCCTGCTTTCCTATTGGTTCATACTATAGGCCGCTCCATTTGCCCTTGTCAGTTTTTAGGGCGCTAATGGGGAAGCTTTCCTGTTGGGAGTTATCTAGGGCTTTTTGTGAGCTTGGGAGTTTCAAATGGGACCTCATGACCAGGTTACTGGGGGGCTTTGGGGCTGTAAAGGGTTTGGCTTTGTTTTGAAGCAGTTGCCTCCCCTCCGGGGGTTTCTGGGTGGGGTCTCCTGGCCACATTCTTTGCTGGGTCTCAGCTGTGATGATGCCTTCACTCACTCAGTATAGTTAGTTTCTTATACTAACCTGCCTCAAAATGTGTTTTCCAAATCGCTTTTACAAAGTCCAACTCTAGAATAGACAATAGCCGCGTATTATTCTACTAATCCATCTCTCCTTTTCTACTATGTCTGGCTTTGAAGTAAACAGCTAAAGACAAATTAACTTCCAAATAATAAGTATGCCTTTTCAAAAGATAAATGCTTGTATTTATCTGCTGATTATAGCATTATAAATATTTCATAAACTATGAAGTGGGGAGAAAAATTACATAAGATTGACTTATAAATCAGTATGTTCTATCCGACTGGATTCATATTATGTAAGTTATTAACTCTAAAGCTTGCAGTTACTTGTCTCAGCTCCATGGTGGAGCCAAAAGCATGATCTTCACATTTTCCCTTGAATTGAAAGCAGAATCTACATAAATCTTGAGAACTTACACCGAATATATAGTAATCAATATTTTATGAAACATGTTTACAAATAATTTATATAGCCTGTAAAATTTAGTAATGGAGTGACGATTCAAAGAGTTACAGTTTGACTTTATTAATGCCATCAAGTATAATTACAACAATGCTGCAAACAATACAGAGCTTGGGAGATGGAGCAAATAAGAGAAATACACACGGAAAATATTTCCATGATGTTTTAGGTTGTATATTTTGTAAAAAAAAAAAAAAAAAAGAAGGGTTATGTGTTGCAAACATTTTAAAAGCAAGCTGGAAAATAAGTATAGAGATTTCTAAATAAGAAAAGAAATGTAATTTAATGTTTTGTTTAGAGTTTCTAGGAGTTTATAAGGTAAAAGAAAATTGCTGAATCTGGCTTTCACTGATTAATAACACTGAATTTAAATGGGAAACTTTCACACTAAAAACACTTTTCAAGTATGAACTAATTAATTATCAAAACACTAGAGGTATGTCAAGCCGTCCTCTTTTCACAGATAGAAAAACTGAGTCTGTATGGTTGGGAAGCACTTTTTTTGTGTGTGTACCAGTAAGGGAACTTTACATCAAAATTAAACATAATTGAGAACTACCTAATGATATGTTTTAAAATCAAAATCAAGGCATTGCATATTACTTGTTTCAAAATCAGGAAAAAAAAAGATAAATAATTTTGCCATGATTTTTTATATTTGGGGACTAATTTCTCTCTACCTTATATCATACTTTAAGTACATTAGAAATATACATTTTCAAACTTCTCATCTTCTAATTTTCCCACCAGCAAGAGTTCTGGCTACTTAAAGGGAAGTTTAGTTCTACATTAGAAAACAAACATGACAAAAAGAAACAAGTCATTGATCTTCATTAGCATTTACATAATGTACATAGTATTTAAATACATCTTGCAATGACTAAACTTTTATTTTGCAAGGTAAGATAATGTGTGATCATTCCTGAAGTCTAGTTTTGAAGATGTTCTATGCATAACTAAAAGCTATTCTCATATAAATCAAGATAAAGAGATCAATTCCCTTCCTTTAGAGGAAAGACACTGGACTAGAAACTGAAAAGTGTGATGATGAACTTCTAGTTGATAAAAGCCATTGTGTAAAGTCTGGGTTACTAAAAGGCATTATGTAAAATCAGTTTACTTTTATATACTGAGTATATTAATAACTTGGTCATTTTGATGTTGAGGACTTGCTATGTGCTCACCAGAATGCGTTAAGTTAAAAACAGAATAAACAGACTTAAAAAGGGCGTGTAGAGCAAATTTATTGAGCTAAAGTCGAATTAATGCCGAGCAGTGCCAAAATGTTTCTGCTCAAAATGCTGGTCTGGGGAAGGGGCTTATATGGCTGCTTGAGACAAAGTGGGGTGGGTATGAGGAGGTACAAGGGAGACATGAGCTGCGAGGGGGTTTTGAGTTGCTTGGGGTAGGATGTCTTTGGGTCCCATTTCCTTAATCAGAAAACTGTAGAAGCAGGATGTTGGTGCAAGATTGTGGCTGATTTGCTGGCATCAGCTTGATTTGTTTGTTAACAGTTCTTTTCTGGCAGGGGCAGGGGTCTTTATCAGCACCACAAAGGATCATTGGCATGTAGTCTGTTTCAGTTGGCCTCCATTTCTTCTTTGTAATTTCCTGTTTAAAATGGAAGTTCAAGGAGATCAAGATGGTTAGTAAAATTATTTATCATTCCAATTTCACATTCCTTCCTTTTACCTGAGGACATTCTCTGACTCCTCCAAGACCAAGTATGGCTTTCTTGAAAACTTAGAGGTTGATAACCTAGAATTTTAGGAGATTTTGAATGTAGGTCATGTAGTTTCAAAACAGCATTAGCATTAAAGAAATAAAGCATCTGGGCTACAGTATAGTGATTTGCAACAGATATTTGGTAATTTAGAAGGCTAACATGCATCAAGATTATAATTAAGTTAACTATCGCAGTTATTGGTATTTTCTTTTGGCTACAGTGTAAAATATCAGAAGGTTAGCATTTGCTTAAAATAAAACTTAGTGAGTTAAAGCACATTTATCATTTTTTCAGTTACAAATCTATCTTCTTTTTGCTAATTTCTTAATTTTGAGGGATTTATGGGCATTGATCATTCTAAGTACTTCCTGCTGAAAAGGGATATTCCTAGGGGTTGGAGGACTTTTTAGATAGCAACTTCATGTATTATTTGACCTTCTGGATTCTGCTGGACTATTAACTTTTTTTGTTACTTTAGTTTGTTTTGCAAGACTGAGATAAAAAGCAGAGATAAACTTTAAAAATGAGTATGTCTATAATTATTAACAATGATATTATTAGACTTGCCTGTAATGTGGAATGGAACTCAGATTTTTTTTTTTTTTTTTAGGGAAATTAGTACCTTTTTTTTGAGGCTTTGTATGCTCTGGTAATTTGTGATATCTGGCTGAGATTTGTGAAGAGTAACCTCCAGAATGACCTCCTGACTCTTTTTGAAATCTCTTAGCCATTAAAACTTTACTTTGTTCTATTTCTTTTCCCCCTTTTAGTCTAACCCTACATTGTCAGGGAGGCCCATCCCTGGGAGTGTCAAGTTCTGCATTGCCAGGATAATTCTCTGAAAGTCAAATCCCACATTGCTAGGGAAATCTTTATCCCTGGATTTCCTGTCCCACGCAGTTTGGTTTAGAGAGGGAGGTCATATTTATAACAAAGGGGTTGTCTAGCAGTGACTGTTAGGTCTTAATTATAGTTAGGCTTAGCTTCGTCCTTATAGAAATAAGTTTTATGAGCATAAGACTGTAGAACCAGAGCTCAACTTACTAGCCTGTTTCCTTTTCACTGGTTTACCTTGCAGAGTTCTACTGTTTCAATAAATTGGGAGCTCCTATTGTTTGAGAGAGTAGCGGGAATTTTCCAGGTGAAGAAGTTTAATATGTCTATGTTTCTTCCCAGTCCCTTGGGGGACTTTGCAAATACCTTTTTATCTTATGCCCAGAACACTTTGAAATGCATCAGGGTATTACAACAATTCTGTACAGAATACTACAATCTCATTCACTATTTTAGGTTTCATGTTCGCTATGCTGCTTAAATAAGCTGACTAGTCAGGTTAAATTAGATCGTGCTGTACAGAAATTTAAAGAATTTTCTTGACAAAATGAATTTTTTCTTTCGGGTCCCCATAGTATTTAAAGTTTTAAAATATTTCTAATATTACCTTTTTTCTTGTATCCTGATTTCCCTTAATCTTTGGATTAGTCCCATTTGCCTTTTAACTGAAGTCCGATTCCTTTTATCTTCTTTAATTGGGAAGGCCTTTTAGAATTAATGCTGCTTTTTGAGCACCTTTAGAGCTAGTCATCTTGAGCTCTGAGGTCCAGGTGTCACACAGGCCCTTAAAAATTTTAGGGAGCTATTAGGTTATACACAAAGAGTAAAGCCTTTTACAACTTAGAAATAACAATTAAATTTCAAAAACAAATGTGACTGTTGCAAGAGCTTAAAATCTAGGCCCTAATTTCTTTATGAGCATTTTTGAAATGGAGCTATTTTCAGAAATAAAAACATTTGAAAATTGACTTATGCAGAGTTTAGTAACCATAGACCATAGCAGAAGTTTTTCTTGTGTATTCAATTTTTACTAGGGTTATGTTATTTAACAGGTAGAATATAATTTACATAATTGCTTTTCTTTTCTTTTAAGGTTTTTTTTTTTTGAGGATCAAGCTTTGATGTGTAGCTGACTGTGTACTTTCAGAGAAGCATCAGAGCAAAACAGTGTAACTGATAAGGAAAGTCGGTTGCTTTTACGATATATAACATCTTTTAAAAAATTAAAATCATGACTAATAACGTTATACTGATGTTTAATATTATGCAGGAAACATTGGCAAATTTTGAAGAATTTTATACAGTTCTTAAATATTTATGTGAATATTTTACCCATACACATTTAATTAACATAAGTTTGGGAAATTCCTTTTTAATTTTTGCAACACTCTCTAAACATTTTCCATGCAACTTACATCAAATGAGCTTAACTATTTTTAGCACTTTACTTTTTACAAGGTGAAAGAACAAATCTTTTGCAATAGTTTGAAATAAAAAAATTTTTTTTAGGGTTTAACTTTGAGAAAGCATAATGTTAAAAGTTGTTAGGTTTTTAATTTTTGAGGAGCTTTAGATTACATAAATGTTGCATTGAGAATATAGGGGGTTCCCACATGCAAACGTTCATGGATTGGAAGACTAAACATCATTAAGATGTCTGTCCTACCCAAATTGATTTACAGATTTAATGCAATCCCAATAAAAAATTACAATTTTTTCTTTCGGGTCCCCTTTTGGGCTTATAGCCAAAAATATATCGAAAAAGAAAAACGAAATTGGAGGAATCACCCTACCTGATTTTAAAGCATACTACAAAGGCACAGTGGTCAAAACTGCTTGGTATTGGCACAAGGATAGACATATGGACCAATGGAACCGAATTGAGAATTCTGATATAGATTCTCACACATATGGTCAACTGATATTCAACAAGACAACTAAGCACACCTAACTGGGACAGAATGGCCTCTTCAACAAATGGTGCTGGGAGAACAGGATATCCATAGCCAAAAGAAGGAGAGAGGAATGCCATCTCTCACCCAATACAAAAATTAACTCAAGATGGATCAAAGAACTAAATATAAGAGCTAAGACCTTAAAACTCCTAGAAGATAATATAGGGAAGTATCTGCAAGATCTTGTAGTAGGAAATGGTTTCATAAACTTTATACCCCAAGTGTGAGCAACCAAGGAAAAAAATAGATAAATGGGAACTACTCAAAATTAAAAACGTTTGCACTTTAAAAGACTTTGTCAAGAAAGAGAAAAGGCAGTCTACTCAATGGGAGAAAATATTTAGGAACCACTTATCTGATAAGGGCCTAATATCTAGCACATATATAAAGAAATCCTATATCTCAAAAATAAAAAGACAAACCGTTCATTAATAAAATTGGCAAGAGATTTGAATAGACAACTTTCCCAAAAAAAGCACATGAAACATCACTAGCTATTAGGGAAATGCAAATCAAAATTAAAATGAGATACCATCTTACGCCTCTTAGACTGGCGGCTATTGAAAAAACAGAGCTGCAAGTGTTAGAGAGGATGAGGAGGAATGGGAACCCTCATCCACTGCTGGTGGGAATGTAGAATGTGCAGTCATTGTGGAGGACTGTTTGGTGGTCCCTCAGGAAGTTAAGTATAGAATTGCTATAGGATCCAGCAATTCCACTGCTTGGTATATACCCGGAGGAACTGAAAGCAGAGACACAAACAAACATATGCACATCAGTGTTTATAGTGGCATTGTTCACGATTGCCAGAAGTTGGGAGCAACCCAAGAGTCCAACATCATATAAATAGATAAGCAAAATGTGGTACAAACATACAAGGGGATATTACTCAGCTTTAAGAGGGAATGAAATATAGGCACACAGGACAACATGGATGAATCTTGAAGACCTTATACTAAGTGAAGTAAGCCAGTCACTGAAGGACAAATATTGCATGACATCACTGATATGACCTAAGCCTATTGAGCAGACTCACAGAGCTAGAGTCTGGAAGATAGGTTTTCAGGAGACAGAAAGGGAGTAGAGTGGGGTAAGCCAATGCTCAATATGGGCAAAACCCATGATAAGGTGGCAGGGGGTAGCTGGCAGTGGATGGGGGTGATGGTGTGCAGGGACATGAGTGGGATTTGAAAGTGCTGGATAGTGAGGGTGAGGTGAACTTTGGAGATTTGTAAGTCTGTGGTTGATACTACAACGGTGGGAATGCTTTCTTTATGGCAAATATGGCAGGGGAGGGTCACTGGTGCAGGGCGTTGGTGGTGGGGGAATATGCAGGAAAGGGTGCATCTGGGACAAGAACATCTCCGGTATATCAGCAGTGCCCCAAATTAAAACATACCAGTATGTCAAGCCCTCGGTATTAATGCATGTAACTATGAGCCTTTTTCTTCAAAAACTGAAACTTAGTCATTGCCATAGGTTCTGAGGGGAGGGGGAGGGAGAATGGGTGGAACATGGGGCATCTTTGGGGCACTGAATTTGTTCTGCCTGATCTTACACTGATGGATATAGGCCATTCTACATTTTGTCAGAACCTGTAAAAGTATATGGCGCGAAAGGTTAACCGTAATATAAACCTCCAACCATGGTTTCTAGCGATGCTTCAATATTTGTTCATCGATTGCAACAAATGTACCATACTCATGTAGGATGTTATTGGTAGGGGTGTATGTGGGTGGGAGGGAGTGGGGTGTAGAGGAACCCCTGTATTTGCTGTGACTTGTTTGTAACCTAAAGCTTCTCAGAAAATAAAGTGAAAAAAAAAAAAAAAAGATGCTGGGGAAACATATAGAAGACATTACAATATACATAAAAGATAACAGGTCAATGATGATGAAAGGCACAAAGCAAAAATTTTTTTCAATTTTTAATTTTAATTTTTTATTTTATTATTGTTATTTTTTGTCATTGACTTTATTTTGTGGGAAGGTTTTGGGCTGCAGAGGTGTTTCAGCTGTGGTAGGGGAGGATCACTGGTCTGGGGTATCAGTGTTGGGGTGATGTGTGAGGGGGTGTGTGCCTGGGGCATGCCTCTGTAGAGTGTGAGTGTGTTCATGTGGTCGTGGGGTGCTGGCTCAGTGGGTGGAGATGCACAGAATAACCGACAGAATACTGAACTCCTGTCCTGGCGAGTCTTGCTACATTCTCTCAAAGAGTAGTGAGAATCTCTGGAGCATATGGGCAATGCCTAGCAAAGGAGGGTGGACCAATGTGCCTGGCTCTTGATATTCATGCCTGCACTTATGAATCTTGTTCTTTCCTCAGTATAATTTTTGAAACCAAGGCATTTTATAGATAGACCCATTAAATCTTACCAAATTTTGACCACAAATATTCCTTTTCTGCACATCTTCTGCACTTTTTATGTTCATTCTGGCTTTGTCCCACATTTTCCTCTTTTTAAATAGCTAGTCATTTTATCATCTTATCTTAGGATAAAAAATGCATTCTATAGACCAAAATGATTTTAGAAGCTATCTCTAAACATTTCGCAATATACTATCAAACTTGTTAAAATAATAACTTGATTCAGTTAAATGTAAACATAATTCTCTCTTCATTTTAAATACTTAGTTGTTGTATTATTAGCTTATTTGATCAGTAAACCTGTATAAATTTAGAGAGAACATACTTTAACTATTGCTTTCTTTAGTTTACTATTTTATCAGTATTTTAGTGAAATATATTATGAAACATTTACAAATATATACTTCTGAAACAGCTTGCTGGAGGCAAGAGGCAGGGGACAGGGGGCGGTGACTAGCTGTTATCACAGCTAAGCTGTGGAATAATTGCAAGCTTACAAAAGCAGACTGCACTTTTTAAAAAAATCTTTTCCTTTTGAAGCATTAATGTGGCTATCTAGGTCCAATTAGAATTAACATGGAAACAGAACAGAGAACATTATTGCTGTTATGTTCTTTTACTATTGCTTCTTGTTCTTTAAAAATAATATAGTGAAACTATACAAATGAAATTTTGAAATCTCAAGCAGATTTGTTCAAATACTTAAAACACCTTATTTAATGCACTTTAAAACAGTAGCTTGCAAATTTTTAACAAGGATTAATGGCTCATTTAAGGCATTACATTGTTTCCTCAAAAAACAATATAATGTATACAATTGAATTTTATATGAATTTTGAAACTTATGAAGGTATTTTGTCTCTACAGTCTTGTTAAAATCTTTGTAATTAGGTATATATTCAAATTTAATATTTGCAAAGCTTGGAGAGAAGTTTTTATTTAATTGAATTACTTTTTTATGAGTACATAAATAATAAGCATTTAAATATTTATTTTAGATTATATTCTATTTTTATTATAATATTTTCAGATTGCAGTGTCTTGAAAAGCATTTTTGCTTTTCTTTTCCAAATAGTTTTATTTATCTAAATTTTTGCATTACTTTTACTAGCAGTCCTGTAAATTAATTGACAAAAATCTGAATGATAAATTCAGACCTTTAAGCTTATAAATCTGAATGATAAGATTGGAGTTTTTGCAAGACACACTGACTCTTCATTAGGATTTGGGAAATCTTATTATAGAAGGGAAGTTAAGCTAAGTTAGAACCCACAGGGAGAAGACAGAAGGATTTTAAAGAGTTCAGTTCCTCCTATTTCTGGGACTTTAGGAGTATTAATGTATATATATATTACATATTATTTATTTTTAAGTAATTTGAATAGAGCACTTCTAAGAATTTATATTTGTTAATTTAGTATTGCCATCATCTGGTGGTAGAAAAATACACATTAAACAAACCACAGAAACACAGAAGCACAGAAATATAAAACTTACTAGTCTGAGCCATAATTTTGCACCCATTCCTGCAATTTCTTATTCTGATTTTAATTTAGCCTTATGTTCCCTTTCAGTAATTTTTAAGAGCCATTTCTTAAAAGCATCCTATTTGGCAAACTTAGTTTTAAATTTGGGGTTGTTAATTTTTTCCTGAGATAATTAAGTTTGGCTCAATCAAAAACAGCCCTATTGTGGTCTGATAAATTTGGGGTCATCAGAGTTTAGTTTTTTTTGTTTAGTTAGAAAAGAACAAGAAATACGCCCAAAATTAGAAAACATAAAATGAGCAGCCATCCTTTGTGGAGGCAGTCCCTGGAAGTCAACTGGATATTGTCCATAGTAACAGTGGAGAAACAGTACAGAAACAGAAGAGAATTCTCTTACCTGATGGCTGAAAACAGAGTCTGTGAGAGAGGCCCATCCAGATGTTAGCTCAACAGAGTTTGACCTCAACCACAACATGGCAGGATTTCAAAGATCTGAGAGGGTGAGCCAGGCTATGAACCTTGAGAGGTGGAGACAAAGGATTCCTGCAGGTACTGTGCTCGTGAGGCATTGGAGGCATCGTTCTGGCATCCACCTTTGGATCCCACTTCTGACACCTGACTATATTAAAAACAGAATGAACAGACTTAAAAAGGGAACATAGAGCAAATTTATTGAGCTAAATTAACATTAATGTGAAGCAGTGCCAAAAGAGGTTTCTGCTCAAAAGGCTGAACTGGGAAAGAAGCTAATATGGCAGCTTGAGATAAAGGGAGGGTGTTGGGGTATGGGGGCGAAGAAGGAGATGTGAGCTGCGAGAGGGTTGTGAGTTGCCAGGGCCAGGCCATCCTTGGGTCCCAGTTCATTAATCAGAAAAACTGTGCAAGCAGGATGTTGGTGCAAGACTGTGGCAGACTTGCTGGCATCTGCTTGATTTGTTTGTTATTTTGTTCTTTTCTAGCAGGGGCAAAGGTCTTTATCAGCACCGCAAAGGATTATTGGTATGTACTATGCTTCAGTTAGTCTCCATTTCCTTTTTGTAACATTCTGTTTAAAATGGAAGCTCAAGGAGTTAAGATGATTAGTAAAATTATTTATCATTCCAATTTCACATTGTGTACTTGGGTTTAAGAGCTAGAAATACAGGACTGAACAAGATTCACTTTCAGACTTCAAAGAACCTAGTGGGAAAGAGACACAATAGCATTTGACCATGTCAGTAGGTCGTGACTCAAGGTTGAGTCCCTGCCTCCTTTGTGGGCTGATATAAATGGACACTCACTCAAGAAGACACACAGGAAGAGCAAGAGAGAGCTGCATAGACACGGTGGAGGAGACAACTTTGATCCTGTGGCCCCGGGAAGCCCAGAAAGCAACAAGCCCTATGCAGCCTGTATTTGAGAGAGAGGATGGCTGAACCCTTGCAGAGATCTCCTGGCATCTTGCTTCAACACATGGCAAGTGAGAAAGCAACCTTTAGTTGGACTCTTTAGGGCCTTGTAACTGTAAGCTTTTACCCCAAATAAATACCTTTTATAAAAGTCAACAGATTTCTGGTACTTTGCATCAGCACAACTTTGGCTATTACAATCACATAATGGAATTTACAGATATTTCACTTTTCACAGAGAGTAAAAGCAAAAATGGATATATAAACTAAGGAAAGAAGAGGAAAATGCAAAGAATTCTCATGTGACTTAGAAAATTGGAAAAAACTGCACAGATGGTGAACTCTTCCCAGGAATATTTTTCTCTCAGCTATCCTTCAGAATCATAACTTCAAATCATAGACAATTACTCATCAACTCTCCCTGCCATTTTCTTACACTTTCTTGTGTTGTTTTTTTTCCGCACGCTCCCATTCATTCAACTCATCTAGTGATAACTGTTTAAATGTATCAGAACACGTGATGTGACATAGAGCAGCTCTCTTCTTCACTCGGTAATTTCTACATAGGTCTGTGCTCACATAGCCTCTGCTGTCCATGGACCATGAGAAGAAATGAACTCAGCAGCTCAAGCATATTATTTTCATAATTTTTAAAAAGCTGCCATTGTAACTATGCAAAACAGAAAACATAAAAGATAAAACAAATATGACCACAAAAGTTTTATCTAAAGTAGAATCTGTATAACTTCTCTTAAAAGCAACAGTATTCTCTTAAGACCAGGATGATTTCAGTGGTTTTTGGTTTTGTTTTGTTTTATAATTCAGCTTTATACTCTCATAATGGTCCAAGGTGTTTTTCTAAGTTGAATTTTATCAAAATGACATGTTTATAGATTGGGAACTAAGTGACAAAACAATAGAATCAGAATTTAAATGAAATGCCTGCAAATTGGGCAAAAGTTTATTTTGTTTTATTCCTCACAAATTGACAGGTGGTGATTTCCATTAAATGTAAAATGTTCAATTGTTCATTAATTTATTCATTAATTTAACAAAATTTAATTGAATCCCTCCTATGTACCAGGCCTTGTTTAGCACTGGACAGAGACATTGTCCATTTTCAAGCAGCTTAACCAGGAAAACATATTTTTGTAACTAATGGGATACAATTTGCAACCCTGTGATAGGACATATGTAAAAAGCCCTTGTAGAATAAACATGAGGAAACAAGTTCTTCCTAGTAAGGATTCACAAATGAGATTATATGAGCTTTCCCACAAAGACTGAACATTTTAACAAGTAGGAAATGTGGATCCTGGCAGAGCATTAAAGTCAGAGAAAAGCATATGCCAGAGGCAAAGTCAAGAGGGTGTGAAGATGAATGACAAAATCTTCGGGTTATTGTTTTTCCTATGTGTGCAATTTTATAGTAATAACAAGTAGTATTTTTAAACTACATTATTTTCCCCTTAAATTTGACATTGGGAAAGATGATTAATAGAAAGGAACGAAATCCCAGCCACAGTCCCTGTAATGGTTATTTAAATGCCTGCATTTGGCTAGGTTATAATAGTTGTTTAATTAAACACTAATGTAGGTGTTGCTTGGAAAATATTTTGTTGATGTGGTAAACATGTACAATCAAGTGACTTAAGTAAAACATATTATCTCCAATAATGTTGGTGGGCCTCACACAATCAGTTAAAAGTCCTTAACAGGAAAATTGAAGGTTCCCTGACGAAAAGGAAATTGCTGCTGTGGAATGCATCCACAGTTTCTGCCCAAAGTTTTCAGCCCATCAGCCTGCCCTGTTGAATTTGGACTTACTCAGCCAGATTCCATAATTGGTGCTAGCTAGGCCTCACAATAATGCAGGCCTTGTAATAATTCTCTGTACATATATACATCTATATGATATATGTATTCTACTAAATCTGTACTTCAAGGGGTGGGAGCTCCTAACACTATCCCAACAAACTGGCCTGAGTATACCAGTTATTCGTAATAAAAGGTAGTGAATTATTCTAGATAAGTGATGGATGTTTCTCATCTGATGATAAATATACAAATAAAACATCAAAAGATAAAATATATAAAGCTGTTCAAATAAAACGTTTTATATAAGTGCATAAAACAAGCACACGTATAAAAACTTAGCTCACTTAATGGGATTCATGGAACCCTCTGATGCACGTCATTGGACTTCATTTTAAAATCCCCTGATTCAGACCAGATTTCTTTTAGGAAGTCACTGAATAAAACTAAGAAAGGGAAAGGAGGAAACTCGCACATGTTCCAGGAAATGGGCCAGGTACTTTATATGATTTCAATATTTGAAAGAGAAGGCTGAGTTATGGATAAGTTAGGCAAACTGTCTGAGGCCATATACCTGGGAAGTGATAGAGCCAGGATTTGAACTTTATTTCTCTTAAACCCATATTCTTCCCACTGCTACTAGTCTGATGACTACCAGTTATATTAACTAATGTACTTAGTTAAGTATATTCTTTTCTATTTGACAGATTGGAAATTAAGGAACAGAAAAATTCAAGTTCCTAGTAGCCAGTTAGAACTCACAACCTGCATTTTGACAAGGTTGTCTATGTGGTTTACAAACAGCCAGTTGTATATTGCTTTAATTATTAAAATTACCGTTAATATTTATTGAAATGAAAATTCTATCTTGTGAATTAGAATCTTTTTATTTCTCCTTCCTAAAATGCTTAGTTTCATTACAAAATTAAACAAATAACAAAACAACAAACAACAAAAACAAAAGATAAAATATGTAGACAATATTATTTCTTTAAAATATTGATCTATCTTCCAACTTCCATTGTCAATGGATAGCTTTCTGGTTCTTTTTAAAATATTTAGTTAGAATTATCTATGAAAAAATTTCCCAATAAAGTAAATACTATAACTTTATTTAAGAAGGTTAACATATGTTTAGAAATGTTTTAAGAATATACCACTGGTACCCTTAAAAGTTCTTTTTGGCTATTACTTAGGATTTAATTCTTAACCAAGAAAGTAATTTTCTCAAAATTGAATTAAGGAATTTTATTTATTTTCTTGCTAATCAAGAAATATATTCTAACTAAGAGTACTGGAAATTGGTTCTAAGTTTTTCTTTCTAACCTTTTCCTTTTTTCCTTTTGTATCTTTTTTTCTTTGTTATGCATAAAATACAGGATTCTTATATACCACCCCAGTACCTACAACTTGCATTGGTGTGGAATATTTGTTACAATTAATGACAGCACATTTTGAAAATTGCAGAATTAATTAAAGTCCATCATTTAACTTAGGATTCACTGTTTGTATAGTGTAGTTCCATGGATTTATTTTTATTTTTTATTCTGTAGCCATATATACAATCTAATATTTCCCCCTTTAATCACATTCAGATTATATTTCAACGCTAGTTGCATTCACTTGCCTTTTATATCTTTATAGTATCTTCTCTTCAATGAAACATGGGTTGCTTTATTGATATATTTTTCTGTATTTCTGCTTTCATAATAAAAATACTTTTCCGATTAAACACTACTGTATAGTCATATTTGGCAACAAATTTGCAGAATGTCTTGCAAATCATGACTAGGGGAGCCTACAGATATTGTATGAGGCCTGACAGAGGTTTTCTGATGCACTTTTGTTATTAGAATCTGGCAACAGATCTCTAGACAAGAGAAATATCATTTTTAAATCCAAAGCATAGAAATATCTATATATGTGTATATATGTACACACACACATATTTTTGGTTAAAGGTACAAAGAAATGACATAACAGATTTGGTGGAAATTGATTCTGTTGTGCCGATACAAATGTACAACATGATACAAGCAAACCAAAGGCAGCATCGTTTGTCTTAAGGCCTGAAGTTTTCATATCCTGTGTGAATCAGTCCCCCCAGTAGCGCTTCTTGAGACATCAGTTTTAGGGTTCAGCATACATCCATTGTCTGTGCTTAAGCTGCTAACACAGACCCTTTCCCTGAATCAAAAGGTATGAGAGTAATTCAAAAGGATTGCTTTTGAGCAATGTTTATATAAAGTCAAGATCCTTGTCGTCGTTTCTCAGAGCGTGGAGTAAAACACAAACAGGCTGTAAACAAATAGAGATATAAAAAAACATACTTGATATTAACTCAAGTTTTAAATGTTGTTTCTTGTGTGCAATGAAGGCTAGAGTCCTAAGAAACTTCTAGCTCCCCTTCTTCCAGCTCCAGCACTAGCTACCTCTCCCTTCTGCATAGTTTGTTCTCAAATCCATACTTTACCACCCATTCTTCAATTTTTATGCCCAGAGATTGAGAATGGCCTTGTTCAATCTCGGCAGAAAACAGGAAGGTGGTAAAACGGAGAGAACAAAACCAGGATCTCCTTCAGCTTGTGAAGGGAGGCGAAAGACTACGAAGCCTAGTTCATAATTACCTATGATAAAGCTGCATTCATTATTACTTATGATATAGACGATGTATACATAAGAAATATGATATAAGTACAAATGAAGTTGTTGAAAATAGAGAAAACCAGTCGGTGGTTTTTTGTTGTTTTATGATCACTTTTCTGAGATGGGAATATTTGTATATTTGTATATTTTAATTATGAGTACTCATTTGATAATATTGTCTACATTCAGCAAGCATAATGAACAATTTTACAAGTCTCTTCAAGTAAGAATTGCTCTTCCGTCATTTTTTAAAAATTTCCTTTAAATGGCTAAATTTAGCAGAGATACATCAGTCATTGAGAAATTAAATTTTGTATCAATTTGAAAGAAGAATGACATTTGAAACATTCATATAATAGCCATATAATAGATAAACTAACATGTCTCACTTTTAAACAAAAAGAAAGGAAAAACATGCATGCCCTGTTTCGCTGGGGCCTAGGGAATATTTTGAAATGAAAACTGAAAGCTTCTCTGCATATTAAAGCTTTATTTAGCACATCTGAACTGAGTTCCTTCTACGTGTTAGCACTCTTTCAAATGAACTCTATTCACTGAAGAATTGGCAATTTTTCTTAAACACAAGAAATGCAGAATTCAGTACATATATAATCTGATAATATGATCTAAAAGGAAAACAACAAGTAGTATTATATATGGGCTTCATTTTGGCTTTTCGCCATCTGGGAAACTCTAGAAAATAATTTCTATTCATGAATCTTATTAATCAAAATTCCAAAAGAAATGCAATTCATGGGCAATTAGGCAATAATGCCCTATATTTTTAGATGCTATTGAGAGTATATTTCTTGTTAACAAGAAATATCATGAAGAAAAATGGTCTCTGGGTTTTTATATAATGAAAGTGGATTTCAGATTGGTGCAGTTTCAGCTACATAGTCTTTTATTACTTTGTTTGCACGTTAAGTAATTTATTTTGTTCATCCCATTATGATTATTTTTTAAAAGCAAATAACTGCCAATGCATTTTCCTATATTATGCCTTCTCATAATACATCTTGATGACAAGAGAAGCATTTCAGGTACATTCATCTCAAAGGCAGTAGCCACATTGCCCATTGACATCTTTGCACATATAATTATACTACGTTCTACTTCCAAGGTTCTTTTCCCAGGCTTATGTCTACTCTATAAAGAACCACTATCTTCTAATACATTTATTTACTTTATAGAATTAGCTTCTGTTTGTCATTGGCAAAGCAACTAGGTAGCAAAGGTCATTAGAAGACTAAATATTTTGAAAAGAAAAGAAATCCTGAAAAACAGAAAACAGACTGGTTTAGATTATTGGAGAAAACCAAAGTATACACAGAAGAGGCTGCTACAAAAAGTGTGTGAAAGCCAGGATATGAGGCCCCAGATGAAAAAGGCTGTAGGAAGTACTAACGACAAACATCTGGGCATTGTCTGGGGAGCCGCACTTGTAGGATGGAATGCAACACAGCATGTAAACAGAACCGGTAGATTCTTCTAGATTTATATGGAGTAGAAATAAATTGCTTTCTATGTTTTTGTGACCATAGGCACATGTAGACATACAAACACATCAAATGAAGGAACGATGCTCACAAGAGTAGTGGCACTTGTTTCTCTTCGGAAGGGGAGTGGAAAACGGAGCAGCTGATGTGATTGACCAGAAGCTTTTAGGTTTACATTATATGTTTTGTATTGTTTGATGTTTTACAATGTGAATGTGTTCATGCATTTCTTGTGTAGTTAAAAACTAAGTTCTTAGAAAGTAGAAGAAATGGTTCTGATAATTTAACAGTCAATGTATTATTTAGGTTTTTCTAGTCAAACATTTACTTATTAGTAATCTTTCATTTCTTCTCTTGACTTTTCTATTTCATTTGGCCAACCCTTAGCTATATAAATAGTTTCTCAGATTTATTAAAGTATTTTCCTCTGAAACAGTGTTTTTCATGGAATGGATAAGGGAGAGCCTGGCAAATGAGTAGAAGGAAGTTGTGTAGAAGTAGAGGGGGATCAGAAGACGTGAATCTTTGTAGGCTTTGCTGTGGACTTCAGATTTATTCCAAATAGGGTGGGCTGCCTTTGGAAGGGATTGAAAATTGTGGATTATAAACTTCAGCAAATTTTTCTCGCTGCTGTATCCACAGTGCTAAGGCAGTTCCTGGCATATTGTAGATGCTCATTAACTCCTTATTAAATGTTTTAATGTAGCTATTATATATATATAATTATATATTTATATATTTATATATATATATACATTGAGGAATTAAAAAGTTTAGAGATTACTTAGAGATAAATCAAAATTTCCCTAGTGTTTTTTTTTTTTACATTTTGTTTTATTCTGCTTTTACGATTTCAGAAGAAATCATATGAGTAGTCATGAGGACTTATAAGCTCACCTTTGAGGAACCTGTTCAGCTAGAAGTTACCCAGCCCAGGCCCTCTTCATAAACACCATGGAGACTTCCATCAACAAATAATAAGTGGCGATGCACCTGGGCACTCAGCAAACCCTTGTCTGTGGACATGTCAGTATACCCGTGCAGTGACCATTAGAAAGCACACAGAAAATAAATTGGTGCTGTGCTGTGGTTCTGATCCCTGCAAGCATCCTAGCACATCATTTTGTCTTTCCCTTATGGGATTCTGGACTAGCACACATTGCAGAAATTGCTATTCAGCAGGTAGGGACTTCAGCATCTTGAGCATCTAATGACCTGGTTTATTAGGAACCATGAGGCACAAATACTCTTTTTCTACACTGAGAAAGACACTAAATCTTCCCAAAAGCTACAGGATATGAAAACTTCAAGTAAAAAATTGTCACACTTAGGAAGTTCTTGGTCTCTTTAATATATCCTTAAATGCTGGAAATGTATTTTGAATTTAAGGGTAAATCTGTGAGTACATTTTCTATTGTGGGAATGAATAAGACAATGAGAATTATTTGTAAATTTCCTTTTCATTTTCCATATGCTTCAAGGCGTTTGATCATAATCCTTTCTTATCGAAAAGTAGTAAGTTACTCTATTAACAGGTTTTAATCTTCTTTCCCAACAAACCCTTTCCAAGTAGTAAACACTTTCATTTTGCAAACTACGTAATGATTTACCATCCAAAACTTTAAGTATCCATTTAAAAGTTTTCATTTTTTTATCAAGACCAGATCTCTGCTTATTGTTCACTTCTTCCCTACCCCCTTATCAAGTAAGATTAAGTATGTAATTTATTCATAAAGTATATATCCATTCAATAGTCCTATCACTTTATATTTTGTGATGAATAAAACATTTTAATCGATATTAATCTGTAATCCAGATGAAAACCGAGACTGAAAATTGACATTGTTTGGAATTTAATCAATAGCCACACATGACTTTTTAAATTACCATTCTTAACCTTACACTGTTTACCTCATAAGTGGCTAAAAATTAAAAAGGGAAAGAAACGACTTAGGTATTGATATTTATATTTCTCAAAGTTCCCTTTTCAAGATTATTCAAGATTAATACATGATTTTATGACATCTTATTTATTGTTTTCATCATTTGAATTTAGCATAATGTATAAATTAAAATTTTTTATTATATGCAGCTGAGAGGGCATAGTCTCTAAGTAAAATTAGAAGTTGTGCTTTTTAGCTTTTGATAATGGTTTTTTATTATAATTTGTATGTAGGAAGAAAGATAAATACAGGGTAATCATGAAATATTAATAACATAAGTAGTAGGAATAATAATAACAATGAAAATAAGTTGTTTCAAAGAAGCACAAGTCGTCCAAGCACAAAGAAAACTATTTGCGACGTTCTGAGAAATAATCTTTTCATCTTCTCTCTCTGTCTCTTTCACACTCCCACTGGGTCCTGGCTGCCTTCACATCCAGCCTAATACTCACATTCTGTCTGTCTCTTCTTATCCAGTTTTTTTCTACTCGAATAAGATTTGTACAGTTTTCATGACCAAGTATGCATATGAATCACCAGTAAAACATATGCATAAATGCTATGCATGTTTTCATATACTTACTAGGGTTAAACAATTATCACAAAGAGGTGCCTCATATTACTCACCATTTTGGCAAATTTACAAAGTAGACAGAGAAAAACACACACGGCGCACTGGAAAAATATGCAGCTTCTGTTAGAACAGAGTAAAATAAAATTTATTTTTTCCCATTTCATCATTCTAATTTTAACTCACATAGTTTTCAGTGTTTATAGTTGAAAAAACACTTTCCTAGATTGCTAAGGAACACTTTAGAAAACTAACAACACATAAAATTTCAATTCAATCCTCATATTAGACATATTTTGAGGGTTTTATTTTTTTGGTGGTTGTTTTGTCTTCTGCTCACAGAAAACTGCATATTTCTAAGTTTTGATTAGCAGCTTCACATTGTTTTGGCCACAATGGAATTGAGTGAAAACCTATGCCTTGATCAATGTAAACTATTTAGCATCAAAAAAATAAAAGAGTAATGAGTAATATCATCGGAGAATTCAGACAATTCTGAAACATGGATTCTAAATATGGTTCTACTAATAAGAGCTGTGAAAAGATAGCTAGCTAGGTAGATAACACCTTTCTAAGCCTCATTTAATATATAGGATGAGAGAAGACAAGTTGATGATCAAAAGGCTTTGGATTTGTGTTTTTATCTCTAGAAAACAAACCTAAATTTATTTCTCACAACTTAAAAATATCTAATTTCATTTCTTGAGATCATTTTTAGAATTTCCTCCCAATTCTTAATATTAAAATAATTTCAAGCTAAGTGTATCTTAAAGAGAGTTTGTAAGAGGTAATAAAAAATGAGAGTTTGCCAGTTTATTCATTTTAATAATTTCTTCCTATTTTTACCTTGGTTTTCTAATCTGTATTTTCATTAGTATAAAGTCCACTGAAAAATGTATTATTAATTAATTAATTAATTATTATATTTTGTGTGTGCCATTAATACCATGGGGTATTACTAAACCTGCAGAAATTAAAATATAATTTATAAAGAAAATCATTGTGAAATTCATAATAATTATTGTCATAAAGATGGCAAAGTCCTCAATACTAAGTTGCAGTATGTAAATTAACCTCTGTGTGAGAAGGAAAGAGGCTGTTTTCAAAATTTACAACCCCAAAAGGTTAACTTTGAGAAAATTGTGGTTCATAAAAAAACAAATGAAAAAGACTGCATTATGTGTTGCTGTTGCCAGATATGCTTCATGAGCATTTTCTTCCATTCCTAACTAGCAAAGATTATTTATTCAATTATTGAAAATAGAGAGGTAGAGCGGTCCTGGGTTGAAAATGAGCCAGAAAGAGAAGGTAAAATCTCTATTCTGAAAGTCTTTACATTTAAAACTATAGAAAAGTTTATATTCATGTTCAGTTTTATTTGTCTTCCCAACTAGTTTTAGATTCATGTGTGAAATTTGTAGAAGAGTTCCTCTAAAGAGTTTTTTTCTTAACTAGTGTGAAAAACAAATTACTGTAGAGCTTAAACATATTTAAATAAATGTTACATTTTATACTGCAAATTAAGAGATTTTTCTTGCTTGCTTCTTTATATTCATTTTTCAACCTTTGGAATTTTGTTATTAAATTGAATGTTTAAGAAATCACTTTGGGTACATATTCATCTCAAAATTACTATTTTCTTCTTGGACTTTTTTTTCAGTGAAATGTTTATATAATGAAAATAGCCTTGTATTTTTGGGTATAATCTGTTAAGACATTTGGATATATTTAAAAAATAAATTATTATATGAATATATAGGAATCAATATATATCAATGGAATATAGTTCTTTGAAGGATGAAATGTGACTATAATATAACAGCTTAATGATAAGATTATTAAATAGTATAATACTTGAAAAAGATCAATCTTGTTCTAACAATTTACTGGAAATAACAGCTAAAGGTGTGCAAGTATAAGGTTTTACTCTTGAACAAGGAACCAATAACTGTAAAATAGGTGTAGCTATTTAGAGAGGAATATTTAACTTCCAAAGCATTCCCTTAAAAATAAGGCAGAAGAGTGAATAAGAAGCAGACTTGGCATAGTAATATTTTTTAAAATATAGTAAAATTTAAGATCAACCACATCTCCTCTTTGCATTTAAACTTTTGACTGTTTCTCCCCGAGCTTTGTTAATTGAGGCTGCTATGAACAGGGATCAAGATTCAGTTCTTTTGCAAAGGATTTATAAGTGAGCAAGAGATTAAGATCGGCCTTTCTGAATGAACAATCAGCCTTTTCATCCAGATTTTATAAGTAGATTGAAATCTATATTCTTTTTCAGAATATAAGATACAATATTGTAATGCTGTCATGTTTAAGTATTGTGGATGAAATGATGAGCATATAAACCTCATAGACGAATTTGCTCCAAAAACCCTGAACATTCAATAGTAGACAATTTCCATTTAGCACTTTATAAAATAAGCAAGCAAAAAAGAATTAGATAACCAATATTAACAGTATCCAGAAATTCTATCTCAAAGATTCTTAGAACCAGGGATCTGGTTGGGATCGAAGTCAGAAAATTGTTAGTGATTCATCAATTGAACAACAAGTACAGTTTCTAATTTAGATTGTTTATTAATTTGGAATAATTGTTTGTTAATTTGGAAGGACTAACGGATTGATTTGCAGGGACAGGGGCAATGGCGAGGAGCAGAGGTACTGAACTCCTGTCACCTTTTTCTAGCCTGTTCAGATATTTTATGTGTGGAAGTACCTTCCACTTGTTTCAGCTTCAGTTAAGGGGCAACTTTAACATTTTGAAAGTTCCCTGACATAAACAATTTTTATTTAGCCTTTTAACACTGTGATGGTGGTGGGCTGGTGCATGGGAATCTTGTATTTTATACACGATATGATTTTCTGTAAACCCACTACTTCTTTAATAAAGAAAAATAAATTAATTAATTTTTTACAAAGACAGTAAACTGAGTATCAGTGATAGGAGTAGCCAAGGTCTATCCTGGCTTAAATGGCTTGCCCTCACTTTTCATGTCTCTTAATTCCAAAGCCATTTTTTTCCCACCACAATACTTTGTTTTGTTTTAAATAGCATAGAGAGTTTTTTACTTCTGACAAAGGAATAATATTGCTGATTCCTGAATTATACCAAGGCAGTTTTCTTAGTCTCTCATAAATCCAGGAGATTTAAATGGGAGCAAGGCAAGTGTCTTTTTGTAATATTTAGAGGCAGTGTGGACACAGAGAAAAATATCAAAGCCTTCAAGTTTTTCAAAGATATTTTTTTCTAAGTCCAAACTGCTAAGGGACTTGTGATAGCTCATCTGTTCCTTTCAGTCAAGCTGAAGATCAATACTTATTTCAGGTGCTGATGATCAGGTAGTTGCCTGCATCAATCACTCAGAGAGTCACAGGGAACACATAAAACATATGGAGCTATTTCATTTTACCTGTGATTTAGAGTGAAATATGATGCATATCAATCACAGTTTCCATGCCAAAAGCTGCCATTACAAGCAGAAGTCATATTTTAATAATATTAAATGTAGTTTTAAGCCTTCATGGCCAAATCCTGAAATGTCCAGATTAACCTTGGTTAATAACCCAGAGGTAACTGTGACGGAAACTAAAGTAAAACATTTGCCCAAAGCCAGAAAGAAGCTAGCAATTCAGTGATAGAAAAGTGCAGAAGAAAATAAAATTCTGATACACATTCTCTAATACTAGTTATAAGCATATAGAAACACTTATTAAAAATATCAAAATATCTAAGGATCTTACTTGCTATATATATATATATATATTTTAAATTAATTAATTAATTAATTAATTATTTATTTATTTATTTTTTTTTTTTACCACAAACACACACAGAAGTGTGAGAGAGAGGACAGGTTATTTTAGAGTGCCTCATCACTTTAAAATAAGCATGCACTGTGGGAAGTCACAACCATTTATGTATTACTTGTCTAGCTTTTATTGAGGGTGCTAAGACTTATTCTTTAATGAGGTCATTCGGAGCATTTTTCCTCCAGATACACATTAGATGGATGACACTCATGTATTCCTATGACACGTATCTCCATAGGTGTATCTTGGTGATGTACAATTCTTGAACTGTTGTACCTTCCTCAAGATAGCATGAAAATGGGACAGAGAAGTGAAATTTTAAAGAAATTCTTAATTTCTTTAAAAATTGGTATTCAATTTACTATTACAAAAAATCATTATGTTTGCTGTAGTTATAATGGGATTCTATTAGATGCATTTGAGAACCACAATTTTGTAGTTAAAAATGATCTTTATGTATCACTCATGCCAGAGCTTCTAATTTTCACTCCCACACTCTGCATGGCTGTTCTTTAAATATGTGCTAGATACAGTAGGAAAAGGCAGGTCAGCAACAAATTAATATGGAGTAGTTTATCAATCACTTGTAATAGTTACAAACCCAAGGCCAAAGGCTCTAGGATGTTGGAAATTATCTGTCTGAGATATTTGAAAGCAGAAAAAGCAGGCAACAGCAATATAGACTAGAAATCTGTGATGAGTGTTGCCCCAGGGGTTTACTTTTACTTAAGTATTATTACAAGGCATTGTGGAGTAGATTCTGTGGGTATTGTATTGGAGGAAAAAGAAGGGGCCCTTTGGATATGAGAGAGCAGTTCCAGAAACTGTGAAATGATTCAAGACAATTGGATATGTCTTGGGTTGCAGCCTATTTCTATCACAAAGTACCTATTTAGGTTTTCATAGAGTATAAATGCACATCACAACACTTTAAGGAACTGCTTTGTGATTGCTGTTACTTGTTCTAACTCATAATACTTATTTTCTTGCTTGGGTCATTATTACAGAATTTTGAAAGTGACAACCACATACAAAGGATTTAGCCATATTTTCCTCATATCCAGATGACATAAGACTTCTTACTCACATCTGCAAACGTAATGACTGAAAATAAGGGTGAAGTGTTAAAATAACATAGGTGTAAGCTTTGCTATTTCTCACAAACAAGTTGCTGAGATTTGGCATATGTTTTCCCACATTGCAAAATGCAAATGTTCTTTTTTCCCCATTAAGTTAAAAATAACAAGGATGTCTTTCCCTGGTTTTACAACTTGTTGGAAACAAACTCCATTTGTTACCAAAGAAATGCTCATTGAAGCTCTAAAAGGACAATAATGGGAAATTGCAATTGGTTTTACTTGACATAATCTGGACAGAAGAAGTTAAGGCCATAGTGTTTGGATTTACATATATTATTATCAGAAAAGATAAATAGGCTGTTATTGTATTTAAAATAAGTTTCTTATCTCAAACTAATAGTTTTTATTTTCTTATTGGGTTATCGGGAGCTGAACAATTTATATCTTGCAAATGCCTGTGGAGTAGTGCCCCTGTAGGCCCACCCAAGGGAGTTTAAAGTCTACCTAAGAAAACAGAATATGACCGGACTGCTTATGCCGTAATTCACCCTTCAGAGTGAAGCTTGAGTTAGGAGGTGCAAAGCGTTAGATCTGTTTCGTCTCCTCTTTAAGTCCATGCTCAGTACACGTACACACACACACATCAATCATAAACAAGAAATACTCACTGAGTGGACAAATGAATAAACGGATGATGAAACATCATTCTCTTCTTCATTATCCAGCTGCCATGCATATGGCAATGATTTGGGGTAGAAGTCGAAAAAAGGAGAGGGGAAAATAGAAAAAAATGAAATCTCAAATAAAAGAAATGCAGTGAAAACCCGCATCCTGCTATAAAAACAGACTTTGATTGGATTTGTCAATTAAATTCCCTTGGTATGTTCCTTTAGCTTAGATTACTTTCTAATTAAAAATTTCAGTTGTGACATTGGAATAGTCAGGTGTATCCTTGATGTAATTTTTTTTTTTTTGGATCAAACAATATGTTACACAATATATTTGGTTCACAGTAACGCATTCATACAGTATTTGTCCTTTTGTGTCTGGCTTGCTTCACTCAACATAATGTCCTCTAGGTTCATCCATGTTGCCATATGCTTTATGACTTCATTTCTTCTTACAGCTGCATAATATTCCATCGTGTGAAGAGACCACAGTTTGTTTATCCCTTCTCCTTGATGTAATTTGACACATTATAATTTATCATCAATTTCACCTATATTTTCAAATTTTGGCATAGTCATATTTCATGTTATTACTTTGTTCTTTTGTTTCATTACCCTGGTTTAATCCCTATTCTCATTCCAATACTTTTATCTTTTCATCATCTTTTTTTCTTGATTAAAACTTGCCCAAAAGTAACTACGTTACTGATGTTTTCAAAGAAAAAACTTTTGATTTTAATGAGCAAATCTCATTAATCTCATTTGTCACTTTCTATTTTCTACTTATTTACTATTCCCTCTTCTCGTTAACTTTTTTGCCTTTTAGTTTATTTTTATGTAGCTCTATTTTCAATTCTACATTTTATTGTATTATTTTTGTTTTTATTAGGATAGTGTATAAGGCATGCTTTCCAGCTTCCGTAGAATGAGGCTTTAACATCTGTAGACACTCCCAGGTATCCAAGCCCACCTCTACATCTGTTACTCCTAAATAATTCAGACTCCAAGTTAACAGCCTTGCACTTGAACTTGTGGGGATGCCACGTTCAAGTCTAGCCAACCAGTCCCACCTTAGCATTCCCCTGCCACACCCTTACAGCTTCCTGCAAAACCCATAGTTAGGGCACATGCTCGGTGCCCTCTCTCTCTCCTCTGCCTTGTGACTAAGGGCCCTTGGCAATGCTGTGCTCTCCCCAGGGAACTATGGAAGTTATGAATACTTGAAACTCTTCTAATCTCTCTCTTTTCAACTGTGCCTGACCTTACCATACCTCACACATAGATATGAGCAAAATATTTACACATTAATATCCATTAAAAATTAATATGAAAAAAGAGTTTTTCTCTCTGTATTTTTCCCACTCCCATTCTACACTCTAGAAAACAAAAACGATTCACTTTTAGCTTTTTTTAAGCAGTTTCTTCTCATAGTTTTCTATGGACTTGCCCTTATTCATCAAATTCCTCTAGGTGATAATCTCATAATTGTCATTTAATTGTAGTTTTTTCCAGATACTGAAATATATTTGATAATATACAATTCTCTGATTTCTATTTGTCTTCGGGAGCTATCTTTCCTGGAGTTCACTGTCACCCTACTTCAATCTGGACTCTTTACCTTATAGGACAGCTGAGGTATCTTACCTCATTACCTCTTCTTTATTTGGCAGCTCCAGACTCTGGGTTCCATGTCTTCTTCTTTGTAAGCTATACTCTAGTATATTGGGAGCATATCCATCAGCAGTTTCCTAAGAATAGATTAAAAGGAAGTAGAATTATTTAGTCCTTAAAATTTCTTTAAAGATCTTTATTCTACTTGCAACTGGTTTGACAATTTGGATGCAGAATTACATCCAATAGCTTTTCATCAGAATTTTGAAAACATTGCTTTATTTTCATGATGAAATGTGATGCTATTTAATTCCCATTTCTTTGCAGATGATCTGTTTTGTAATTCTTTTATCTTTTATAAAAATTGTAAGATCATATTTTTATATCACTCTTCTGAAAATTAATAATGATTTACCTTAATAACATGAGTCTTTCCTCATTCATATTGTTGGAAAATCAGAGACTTACTTCCTCCAATTTCTCTAAAATTCTCTATTTTCTTTCTATTTTCCTTTTTAAATGCTTTTTCTTTTAAAATTTCTCAAAGATTATCTTGACCTTATCTTCCAATCCTTCTGTTCATTATTTTAATTGTATCTATCATAGTTTTAATTTCAAGAACAGTTTGAAGAATCAGACTGAAGAAAAAGGAAGGAAGACAACTTGAGATACCAGCTTTTGTAAATTATCTTCTCCCCTAACCTCCACCTCTCGTCTTTTGCCAGATAGCCTGCTGGTACTTTTCCACAACTCTTGTCCTGACTCTAAAACTCAACCATCCTTCCTTGAACTTGAGCTCGACTCTCTTTCCCCTATCATGGTAACTATAAATAAAGTCAACTTTTCTTGTTTCCCATTGTCCAGTGCAATTTGTTTCTTTGACATTACTCACTGACTTCT
The DNA here is from genome assembly GCA_026826555.1 of Tolypeutes matacus. NCBI lineage: Eukaryota > Metazoa > Chordata > Mammalia > Cingulata > Chlamyphoridae > Tolypeutes > Tolypeutes matacus. The sequence goes on along the minus strand of JAKSZT010054341.1, from coordinate 3,046,368 downwards.
CCATTGTATCGTGTTCTTGTTTTGTGGAAATCAATTTTTTCTTTCTTGTCGGAGAATATTAATAATTTCGGTAGTTTTCTCATGTTTTCTGAATTATCTCTAACCCCATCCTTCTTATTTCCTTGTTTTCCTGACATGGATTATATGTTTTTTCCTCATTGGATTGGTGATACTTATGTGTAGGTCATTTATAATCAAGAATGAAGCATTAAAAGCAGATTGGTTTAACTCTGAATCGTGGAGGCAGCTTGTTGCCCAATAAGATTCCTTTTTGGATGATCATCTGAAGCACACGTTGTTTATCTCTGGTGGCATCCCAAATGCCTGTCTGTGGAAGACTTTTTCTCTAGGTTCCTTCAGTTTGTTTAGAAAATTTCTACCAAGCTCCCACTCAGTGTGTGTTGTGGGGTAGCAAGAGTAGAAGAAGTGGAGAAGACAGGTATGGCAACCTGTGTAATGGGACTATATTAGGAAAACATCCTGGGATTTATTAATATCCAATATTCAAAGCTACGTATACTTAAATCTTATTTTAATTCATGTCCTTCATCCTACATTCTGCTGCAATTGCATATCAAAGTCATTAGGTGCTATATTCAGTTTCTTCAGAGAATAATCCTCAGACCACTTGCCTGCAATGCCAGGAATGAGGGGACGAATTCAAGGCTCAAGCCAGCCCATTCAGCCACTCTCTCTCTGTCAACTTCAATCTGCCCAATTTCCTTGGTATATGTATCACTAAGATTTCAACATCTCTAGGATTCTGTGGGGAAATTTGATTGATTTCTAATTGACACCACCCTACAGACACTGTACATTACTATTTCTTCTACTCTGCAAGATAAATCAGCACTCCTGCTGAATTTATATCATCTGAAAAGTATAGCATACTAATTTTCCAGACTGAAGACCTCTCCAACTCCAGGTTTGGAAGTATCCCTTGTGACTAGGTCAGCAAGTAGAAACCTGAAAGTTTTTTGTTTACTTAGCCATAAAGTGATCCTTAAAGGATAATGAAAAACTGTCTCCCTCAGCAATGCCCTTGACTAATGCTAACTCAGGTCTGAAGTGGACATAGGAGCAGACAGCAGCTAGAGCTGTGCCATAAGCCCACTTATTTGTAATGCCTCACCACTTGTCCATCAGGCACGAGGACCACATGTGAAAGTGTTTTATGCAGTTTAAGCATTGCTTCATGCTCCAGGATTCTGGATTCCTGTTTCTTATGCTCCTATTCCCCCCAAATGTAGAAGCCAAATCAAAACAAAACAAAATGAAACAAAACAAATGAAGAAAAAGACGCTGACATAATGTATTAGGTATCTTGTTCCCTGCTAAATAAGATGTGCATTAATCTGATAAATGAGTCCCTCCTACTAATGTTAGATAATGAGTTATATTTCTTCAGGAAAACAAACAAAGAACTAAGTGAAATGTCCTTATTTATATATCTAAGCCCATTGAAGATAGGTAATAACAAAGGAAAGTATAGTAAAAACAAGCCATCAAATGAACATAAATTTTAGCAAGCAGTTTCTTTAAAACAACACAAACTTATCTCTCTATCTATTTATCTATTTAAATCCCATACCCCTTTATACCCACTCCATTGTTGACCTTAGCATTGATCTAGTACCTTCTTTGCCATTGATGCAAAAATATTGTTACTGTTAATGATAGTCTATAAGTTACATTAGTTGTATTTTTTCCATGTATTATATTTTTAACACCATAGCAAGCAATTTTTAAATATAATTCTTTGTGATGAAAATATTGTTATAAGATGCATACTATTAAAATCCTGAACAAAACTGAATATTTGTACAAGGTTTTAGTAAAACAATTTGTGATTTTACTTAAGATTCTTAAAAGTATTCATAAATTTGTGTCCATGACGTTCTCTTCTGGGACTCTTTCCTAAAGTAATGATTGGAAATGACACAAATATAAAGGTTTCAAGATATTTTTTGAGGCATTACTTATAATGTTAAAGAACCCTAAACATATAACAACAGAGAAAGAATAACATGAATTATAGAAAATAAATAAAATGAAATATTATACGGCAATCAATTATGTTTATTAAGGAGGACAAGTGAAAATAAGCAGAACAGATCTATATATACAACTTATATCAAATCAATTAACCTAAATAGATGTTTTTCATTTTCTTCTTTAAAATTTGTTCACATGGTCCTGCCTTCTCTGAATAAGACTTAAATCTGTGTTCATCATCTTGGAAGAACAGTAAGAAACTTAAAAAAAAAATCATTGAAAGCTAGTATTCACGAGCAGAATTATGGAAAATGCAGTGTCATGAGTAATTATTTAACCAGCACTAAATAAATAGCATAAGAGAATTTCAGAGGCAAGAAATTTATATGATACTTCAATGAAAACAGGTTTTAAGAGTTGTGACATTGTATAATAGCATTTCCACCATTTCCTCACAGTGGGAGATATAAAATTATCCAGGAGTGGCACACTTGGCAACAAAGAACATAAAACAAATTGTTCCCAGACCTGACCAGGAAGAGATGTCCAGTACCTGGACACTGCATAGCCTTCCTGTGTACTAATTGGTAAATAAACAAATATAAAAGGACCTCTTCTCCACACTTTATTCTAAATCTTCCAAAGTTTGTTATTCTACTCCTCATGAGCATATGAATTTTCTACTTGATTTTTAAAATTGTGTAGATAGACCGGGCACCCACAAATATATTTTCCTGGAGTCCACATAAGCTAAATATGGCCCAACACATTTTCAAGCAAGAAATCTGTTGATGATTCTTGATACCTCTCTTTTTCACACCACTCACATCACATCAAGATAGTCACCAAGTCTGTTTTCTAAATAGTTCATAAATCTAGCTACTCTGTCCTCAGTTTCCATGCTCTCTATCCTGGACTGGAGTATTAACATATTAACTGTTCTCTCTGACCATGCTTTCCCATACTCCAGTCCACAGCAAGTAAACTTGACCTTGTCTCCATTTCTTAAAATCTTTGAATGGTTTCAATTGACCTTAAGAATAAGGTTTACATTTTTTTAAGCTTTTTTAAATTGAAGTTTATCATTCATACATGAATATCCATAAACAATTAGTGTATAGTAAAAGTTGTGAATGTACAAAGCAAATATGCATATTATCATACAGGGCTCCCTCACACTTTGCATTGTTGTGAAGCAATTGTTACAGACTATGAAAGAACATCATCAAAACATTACTACTAATTATAGCCAATATTTTACATTTGGTGTATCTCTTCCCCAACCCACCTGGTTAGTGACACCCTGTCTTAGTATTGCATAGAATTCTTAAAAGAATGTTCTCATATTTGTTCCGTTAAACACAGTCCATCTCCCACCACAGTATTAATTGTGTATAAGAATATTCTTCCTTTACAAAGTGTTAAGTATGTAGTAACACAGGGAAAATTACCACTACTGTAACTTATGTATGATAGCTAACAGTAATATCATAATATTTTTTCAGCAATAGCAAAGAAGATATTAGTTCTAAGGGACAAAAATAGCGTGGCATAAGGGGATATAGGATTTATCCTTTTGGAGTAATGAAAACCTTCTGAAATTGACTGAGGTGATGACAGCACAACTCTGTGATGAATTTGAGAGCCATAGGGTGTGCACTTTGAATAGACTGTACAAAGGTTAACGATTTTAATGCAGTTAAACAGGATGTGCGTGATCTGCATCTGTCCCTCCTCTTCGGTCTCATGTCATAGAGCTTTACACCTTCATTCCCTTTCTTTCCTTCTCGCTAGTCAATCTGATTTATTAGAAGTGTTATATGTTAGGTATTGTACTAAACACTGCAGGCACAGTGGTGAATAAAACTAGACCCTGTTCTTGTCATAATGGAGTTTAGATTATAGTGAAGAAAATAATAATTCATCATAATCATCACACACATCACATACATAATAAAATTATACCCGTTATGCACTACGAATGAGAGGTACCTCTACTTTAAAATCATAGGCATGACAATTTTTCTTAATAATGGAAGTTGGAAATAAATGGATATGAATTACTAGATGGAAGGGAGGGAAAGATTTCCAAATGTACCATCTTTTACTTGCTTACTGGCATTGCACAGAATATTCCCAATCTATGGTGTATTACTTAGCCAAAGGGGTGCTGATGCAAAATACCAGGAATCTGTTGGCTTTTATAAAGGGGATTTATTTAGGGTAAAATCTTACAGTTACAAGGCCCTAAAGAGTCCAATTCTCACCCAAGTCTGTTGCCACGTGGTGAAGAAGATGGCAGGCAATCACGACCTGGTCTCTCCTTCTTCCTCGTAAGGCTCCGTGGGCCCAGCTACTTCAGTTCTCAGCTGTAGGCTGGCATAAGGCTTCTCTCTTTTCCTGGGGCTCTAGCTGTTTGATCCTTCTCCTTTCTGTCACCTGCCAGGACTGAAATGACCAAGTTTTCTCCTCATTTGTGTCTATGGAGCTCTGTGTCTTCCAGTGTCTTCTTGAGTAAGTGTCCATTTATATCAGCCCACCAAGGGGGTGGGGATTCAATGCTGAGCCACACCTTACTGGCGTAGCCCAAACAGAGGCCCTAAATTGATTTCATCAAGTAACCTCAATCAGAGGCCCCTCATCAAATCTAATAAATCAAAGGGCATCCCACCCAGAGGAACAGACCAGTTTACAAACATAATCTCTTTTGGGGATTCATAAATAATGTCAAACTGCCACATATGGGGTGATCTTTCCTCTTGTAACCTGACAGCCCCTTTCCATTTATCAGGGTTCAGCTTTAATATAGGTTCCAATCTACCTATTATATGCTCACATGAGACACCATTGTACTTCTTTTTATAGACTACTTTTTTTTCACTTTCTTCTTCTCCTTTTTCCACTTCATTTTTTTTTTTTAATTAGAGAAGTTATAGGTTTGCAGAAAATTCATGCATAAAATACAGCATTCCTATATACCCCCTTCTTATTAAGACCTTGTATAAGTGTGGTGCATTTGTTACCGTTCATAAGAGAACATTTTTTATAATTTTATTATTTAGTACGGTCTACATTACAGCCTACTTTTTAATATTTGTCTAATATTCCTCCTAACCAACAGATTGTCAAGTCTATGAGAATATCTCATGTCCATCTTATTCACAGTTATGTTTGTAATGTCTAGGACACAGTCTAAGACAAAGTAAGTACTCAAAAATATTTAATGAATAAATGAGTAAGATCTTATCATGATCCAGTGGTTATGTTATCTGCTGGCTACAAAAAGATAAGTAAGATATGGCCCTTGCTCTCAAGGAGTATATTCTGCTGAAAGTAGTGCATGACAACACCAAACAGAAAGTGTGAAAAAGGCCATGTTTTCTGTGCTGTGTCCTGAGAAATTGAATCCGTAGTCCTTGAAGTCTCTCAATAGAGGCCACTTTATTAGTCAAGTGTATCAAGGTTTGGCGTAAGGGACAAGATCCCTGAATTGGTAGCTCTGATTAGAGAAAATGAACTCTAAATTTCCTTTCAATGTTTATTACTCAGTGTATATATCAAGTTGATGTTTTCACTAATTTTACTGATTAAACATAATTGGAGTCAATTCAAATTTTATACTCAGACCTAGCTTATTTGGGGAACATTCAGAGAAAAATACATTCTGTGTTATTCAACAATAGATGAAGATAAATGATTTCATCTCTCTATTTCATCCGATTTTTAAAAATAGTTATTCCTTTTTAAAATCACCTTCCCCACTCCCCCCACCCAGATGGCTCCCTCGTTGTCTGCTCACTGTGTCTGCTGGTCTTTTCTAAGAGGCACCGGGATGGATCTGCCTGAACCACATCCAGTCCCCGCTGGCTGTGTCATCTGCTGGCTGTGTCATCTGCTGGCTGTGGCGTCTGCTGGCTGTGGCATCTGCTGGTCTTCTTTAGGGGGACCAGGAACTGAATCCGGATCTCCCATGTGGGAGGTGGGTGCCCAACTGCTTGAGCCTCATCTGCTCCCCTCATATGATTTCTTACAATATTAATGTCAATATTGACTTTTTTACTATAACCCTATAACTATATTTAGATAAGATTTTTTCTTTTTGAATTCAATTTTTAATTTCAAAGAAGCTTTAGATTACATAAATGTTACATCGAAAATACAGGGGAGGAAGCGGATGTGGCTCAAGTGGTTGGGCATCTGTCTAACATATGGAAGGACCCAGGTTCAATCCCTGGGACTTTCTGGTAAAATTAAAAATAAATAAATAAATAAATAATACATGGAATTCCCATATATCCCACCCCTTCCCCCTCCCACACTTTCCCCCACTAACAGCATCTTCATTAGTGTGGTACATTTGTTACAATTGATGAGCACATATTGAAGCATTGCTCCTAACCATGGTCTATAGTTTACATTATAGTTTACACTTTGCACCACACAATTTTATAGGTTTTGACAAAATGCATAATGGCCTGTATCCATCATTGCAATGTCATGCAGAACAATTCCAATGTTCCCCAAATGCCCCATGTGACACCTATTCTTCCCTCTCCCTCCCCTTAGAAACTCTGGTGGCCACTGCCTTAAAATGACTCAACTTTACACACAAAGGCTATTGGGTTTGAATAAGCTCCATTTTTGGCTAAGGGGCCATGAAAATATAAGTAATGATCTTCTTTAAAAATTTTGGAGTTTTGTGTTTAAAATAGCTTTGGAAAACATTTGCGTATTCTATGTTCTAATACTATCTAAGTATTAGATAAATGGTGGGTCATTGGAACACAAATTCAGGACATAGCAGAAAGTCTCAGTAAATGATACCCTTATTTCTCACACAGTATAAAGAGTCCAGAACAGGCAAATAAAATCTCTTTGTCACATACACAGCACAAAGAGTCCAAAAGAGCATGGGAAAGAGTCCATCGTGATTGGTCTCCCGGGGTAGCCAAAAAACGACTCCAGGCCTGGGTCAGTAAATGGCAGCTTTGCATGGGAGAAGAGAGACAATTCCACATCGTGTGAGGGTGGTTTCTGTCCACCTTGGGGGGAGGGTGCACTGAGAATTCCTTTTCTGACAAACCTCTGGGGGTGCTTGCTCCTGGTTTCAGGGTTTAACATCTCCCCTAGGTTGTGGAATGGCACACAAAGGAAGGCAGAAGGCCCAGGTGTCTGCCTTCCCTGGAGAAGAAGGTGGAGGGAGGTGAAGCTTGGGTGATGGCCACCTAAGTTATCTGTGACTTCCCTAACAAGTAGATTTCATTTTATTCTTCGAGTTCATACCAGAGCTTTTTGTTATTTGGAAACATATATATATATATATATATATCCATATGAGTCTATACATATATATGAAATGCATTCTTGAAATCAAAGAAATCATAATTCCCTTATTCCCCTCATTCATATATATATATATAAATAAAACTTTGAAGAAATATTTTATAGTAGTTTCTCCATAAGACTTAAAATTTTAATGATAAACCACTGTTTAAACTCAATGCAGGAGGTACAGTATATAAATGGTAATTATAATTAAAAATCAGAATCTTTTATATATATACACACATTTTATATCTAAATGTGATGTGTGTTCTTATTGAGATAATACAAATGACTCAACTTTACACACAGTCTATTGGGTTTGAATAAGAGTCAATTTTTGGCTAAGGGGCCATGAAAATATAAATAATGATTTTCTTTAAAAATTTTGATATTTCATGTTTAAAATAGCTTTGGGAAAAAAAAAACTTTTTATAGTGAAATTTTCAGAATTAATGCTATTTCAGAAAAATAAATACAGACATTGAGCTTTGCTATCAAATATGCACCATTTTAATATATTTATTCTTCCTTTACAAACATTCACAGTTATATGAAACAAAAAATGTAAGCTTACACAGCTAGCTTAGGATATATGGGGGATATGCTGGAAATTGATTTTTCAGCTGTTTTTCTATGATATTTCCTGAGAAAGCGGCATATGCAGAGGTTTTTGGAGCTTTCAAACCTATTCCTAAGTCCAGATTTTTATAAAGTCCAGAGGAAATAATAGCCTATATATGAATGTACCTTAGGGAAAGGAATGAAATGTAAGTCAGTTGCTGGGAAGAAAGGGTGTAGCCAAGAATGTGTCTCTGTGAAGTGTTAGAATACCTGCTTCCCTAAAGGAAATCAAATTATTCAAAATTACTTAAAGCATTTGACAACATCTTAGTTACGACTTAAAGACTCAATGATCCTTCCTATTATTGGTCTTCTAGAAGTAAAACAGATTGGTCAACATTAAATAGTCCATCCACAGATGAACCCAACATTTATTAGAGTAGAAACAAGGAATATTCTATTAGGAGCATGTAAAACAACAACAACAACAACAACAAAAAATTTTCTGTGATAAGTCTCAGCATTTGAAGGATAGAAATTCTTATCTTTTAATATAAAATACTCTTCACTGAAAAGCAAGAACAGTTTCCCAAGGGAACTCACGGCAAATTGAGCCAGCCCTAGAGATTTAAATTTCAATTCAAAATTCAAATCTCTTTTTTTAAGCTTTTTAAATTGAAGTTTCTCTTTCATACATGAACATACATAAACAATAAGTTTATGGTAGAAGTTATGAACTTACAAAACAAACATGCATATCATCACACAGGGCTCCCATACTTCACCCCACCACCAACACCTTGCATTTTGTGAAACAATTGTTACAGATTATGAAAGAGCATCATCAAATTTTACTAACTAAAGCCAATATCTTACATTTGGTGTATTTTTCCCCCAACCCACCTAGTTATTTCCACCCTGTATTAGTAATGTATACTTGTTATAGTTCATGAGCGAATGTTCTCATATTTGTTTTGTTAACCACAGTCCATCTTCCACCACAGGATTCATTGTGTTATACAGTCCCACACTTTGTACAATCCATTCAAAGTGTACACTCATTGGCTCTCATATTTATCACAGAGTTGTACTGTCTTCATCTCAGTCAATTTTAGAATGTTTTCATTACTCCAAAAGGAAAAATCCCATACTCCCTTATACCCCCTATTATGGTTCCTTAGAATTGATATAATATATTTTTTACCATTGCTCCAAAAATACTACAATATTACTGTTAACTATCATCCATAAATTACATTAGCTGTAATTTTCCCATGTATCATCATAATCTTAACACTTTGTAAAAGAAGAACATTCTTATACTATTAACCACAATCTTCACCACCACTGAAATCCCTAAATTTTTCTATAGTTTCCTTTCAATTGAATATTATATCCACAGATATGGAGCTAGAAAGAAGATAATGTTTTCCACTCTTTCTTCTGATTTTAATGGAAGTACTAGTGGTGTTTCCTTATTACAAGTATTCCTTACAAACATTTGCTATCCATATTAACCTATCCCATTTCTTGCAGTGACTCTCAGAAGGTGGTTTGATGATGATTCCTACTTTCTATGGTTGTTCAGGAGTACCACAGTTCCTATTAGTAGCTCTTCTATGAATAAAGGTTTAATTTAAAAAAATACATCAAGTATGGAATCATGTACAACCAACGATTTTTTTTCATTCAATATATCAATTGAGGACCTACAATTTGTAAGAACAACTATGTGTTAGCTAAAGTGATGATGAAAACCAGTCTTTTGGGCTCTGAACTTTATAAGGTTCTTACTTTGGCAAAGGGAAAAAAACAATTAATAAATAAAGATAAAAATATACATCAAGGAATCTTGCTCCTGGACACAGGCAATTACAAAGATTTTATCTCATAAAGGAATGCCGCCTACACCATATCAGACTTGGTGCACAGCCAGTGCATTGTAGTTTATGAAGAGAGTGAGTTCAAGGACTCAACTCCTGCATACATACTCACCCCACATCCCTGCCAGGCCAATCACATTTTTACATATATTTGCATTTCTAGCCTAGGTATGTCCATTTGGAGATCTTCCTATTAAGGGAAGGACTTTTTTGTTGCTGAGACCTCAGTATTGGTGTGAGAAGGAGGAGATCTTGAAGACATTTTTCTCCACACTGACTCAAGCCTTTCCGCCTTTACCTCTCCTCATGCCCCAGTTCTGTAAAATGGCAGAAGGCTTTTGTGAGACAATTCCCTCTGTGCTAGTCCATCTGACCCTCACACATTGGTGCCACTCCATGGAGAAAATGGAACAGCCATGTAGTTTACAGCTTCTCTGGCTTAACTGTTAGCTCAAACTATTGAAGTAAGTGATTAAAGCCTTGACTGTTACTTTCATTTTGGCTTGTTGTATTAATCGGCTACCCCAATACCTAGCAGCTCAGCACTTCCAACTCAGCTCAGCTCATATACATTTAAGTATCTTTATAAGTGTATATATATGAATATTAAATGCAATTTAAAACAAGGTGAGGATCAGAGAGTGACTGAGTATAGGAATTAATAATTTTAAACATATCTGTATTTCAGGGAAACTTTCTGAAAGGAAAGACAAACTATGAGTAGATACAGGTAAAAATGCTCTAAGCAAACAGAGTTGAAAGTACACAGGACTGGAGGCAGGATGAGTCTGGCATAAACAAGAAACTACAAATAGGCTGGTGTGACTGGCACAGTGTAATAGAAGGATAGAGAAGTCAGAGTTGAGGTTGATACGAATGGCAGAAACTTACTTATGTTAAGACCTTGTGGTAGTACTTTTTTCCAAGTGTGATGAGAAGTAATTGGAAGGTTTTAGGTGGGGTTGTGAAGTTATTCAATTTAATTTTATAAAAAAAGATAACTGTTGAAATGTGGATAAAGATCATGAAAGTGAACAGCAAGCATGAAAGAATGGAGACAAATAAGGACATTTTGAAGTAATTCAGGTAAAATATGGTGCAATATGATGTGGTTTGGACCAAGGATTTGGTGAGATGTTGATTTCACAAATATATGAACAAACTGTGTTTTCCTGATGTGATAGAGAAAGAGGCAGACAGAAAATAGAGATATGAGTAGAGATAGAGATAAAAAATGAAAGGGAGAGGGAGAAAGAAAGGGAGGAATTAAGAATGACTCTGGCATTTGTCTAACCTACTATGTGAATTATAGGAAATTCTAAGAAAGACATGGCATTGGAATGTATGGGAGTAATCGTTTTTAGCACATTTGAGAGGTCTGATATTAGGAACCAAATGGAGAAAATTAATCTGCAGGAACCTCAGGGAGAAACTACCTGAAAGAAGACCAATATTTATTAATGATCATCAAATAAATGGCATTTAAAGCAATAGCACATGGTGAGATTACTTATAAAAATGAAAAAATGTAGATAGAAAATATAAGAGTTCTAAAGAATGAAGACTGTATCATTTTAAAATACTGAGGTTGGGAAGAAGAGTCAAATTGTTCTGAAAGCATAGCTCAATCCATTTGTAAAGATATAGGATAAGTGCCCTAGATTTCAGCTCCAGTTCATCACTTGTGAAATGACTCTCAACTACTGAGCTACATCCTCTCCCCAAAGTCAGCAACCTTTTTCTTTCTCCTTTCCTTTTTTTTTTTTTTTTAGGAGGTACTAGGGATTGAACCCGAGACCTGGTACATGGGAAGCAGGTGCTTGGTGCTTAACCACTGAGCCACACTTACCTTGCTCTTTGCCCAGCAATTTACACTAAATAAGTTCTTGTTAGCTTCTCTTATTGATTACACCAGCTTCCAATTATTTATCCAATAATTGTCTTAAATTTTCCCTAATTATTTTTATATCTCTTGATACTACAAGGATTGTTAGATCATTAATTCAGTAATTTTTCCTTCTTCATTTCAAGATGGAAGCTCACTAGATTAACCCTGTTGAGCTTTCAAAGGATAGTTATTATTCTATATCAAACTTTCAAATGATTTGTACTTAGGACTACATTAGAGAAGGAAATATCTGTAACATTGTAAAATATTATATTTGCTATATTTTCACCTCACTCATATTCCAATGTTTTGCCTTAGTATGAATTCCCAAATTCATTTAGGATATCATCCTAAATGGCAGTATTTGAATTTGGCAAAAACTACCTGTTAATCTGCAGATTATTTTTATTTTCCAAAAATCAACGGGCAATTATGTAAATTAAGGCCCAGGAAAGGTCCTTGATAGTCCATATTTAGGCTAAATAGGATAGTAGACCAACATCAGGTATGTATGTTATTTATTGATATTTTCATTGTAATGTTGTGTGTATGAAATGAAAGACATAAGAATAATAAAAAAAAATGTGTATTCATCGAATGGATTTTAAAATACTATATTGCCAAAACTGTTGAATCCTACTATTTAACTCTCTCATCACTAATCCCTCATCCATCAGTTTTTGGATTTGATTCCATTTTTATAAATTTCTGTAACAGGCGAAATTAATCTACAAAAAGTGGAAAACAAATAAGAAAATGATAGATTTAAACCACAATATATCCATATTTACATTAATTATAAAGGGACAAAAGCCTGCCAATTGAAGGTCAATATTATCAAACTGGATAAAGTCAAGACAACAACAATATATGATTTATTGGAAATATACTCTAATGTATAAAAGCATACTTTAAATATAAACTGATAGAGAGGTTGAAAGTCAGAGCAAACAGCTCACTACTAAATGAAACATGGTGTGACTATAATGATATGAGGAAAAGTAGGCTTTCAGACAAATGATATTTTGGGGTGAATCTCGGTCTGATCAATGCCTTGATTTTGGAATTCTAACAACCAATCATGAACCAATAAGTTTCTGTTGTCAAGCCAACCCATTGAGTGGTATTTGTCATACAGCCAGGAAAATTAAGAACCTAGTACATCCACTTAAAAGTACATAAAAAGATAAAATTGAATCTTAACAAATATATAAATAATACACAAGATATCAAGGAAGAAGAAAAGAAAGTAATAAAGAACAGAGGGAAATAAATAGCAATACAATCATATTAATAAGAAAATAAATGTAAATGGTTTAAACATATTAATAGAAAAGCAGAGATTATTGGACTAGATAAAAAAACAATATCCAATTTTATGCTATTTATAAGAAACTCATTTTAAACATGACATAGCTGTGTTAAAATAAAACATTATATATGTGTATACAAATATATACATGTATATACATATATAATAATCAGAACAAAGTAGAATGACAATACCAATATCAGACAAAGTAGGTTATAGGACAAACAATTTCATGAGGGAAATAGAGATCATTTCATACTCATAAAGATTCACCAATCCTAATTGTGTATGCAACTAGAACAGATCTTGAAAATGTATGATGCATGAACTTATAAACATGAAAGAAGAAATGCACAAATTTAGAGTTATGTTGGAGATGATAACAGATTTTTAGGAATTAGTAAAATAAGTAGACACAACAAAAATGCTATGGATGATTTGAATAATACTTTAAGCAACTAAACTCCATTTAGTTTTTATAAAACTGTCCAATAACAACAATGTCAAAATTCTGTTATAGCGTGCATCGAAAATTCACCATAACAGATTATTTTCCTGGGAAGAAGAAAGCTTTGATAACTGTAAAGAGTGTGTCCACTGACAACACAGTAAAAAAAATTGGAAATAAATAAAACAAAGATGCCTGGGATATCAACAAAAGTTTGATGATCTTCAGAATACTTCATGGCTCAAAAAATATAACATCAGAATACTTAAAAGTATTTTGAGATAGGACTTCTAGGAAGATGGTGTTGGAGTAAGTAGGCAGGGATCAACTCTCTCACAAAAACAATGGAGGGAGGGCAAAAAGGAATCTAAGGGAGCTGCTTTGAGGATCTGCACACCAAGACAGTAATGTACATCATCCAGGAGGGAAAGGGAAAGAGAGACAGAGAGGCCAAACAAGAACTGTGAGTTAATTGGCCCTGCTTCTGGGAATGGCACATTTCTCCCACCCCAAAGGCAAATAAAAGGCAAGTAAAACCCCTGGCTCATTGCAGTCAAATGAGGGGGAAAGAATGTCCTCCTCCCTGGTTGGAAGAGGGGTCTGGTGGAGGGCAGAGAGTGGTTTCTCTTCAGTTAGCTTGGCCAGTGAGGCCTGCTTTGAATCTTGGATGTATCCAGCCCAGCAAGTGGAGGTTGAAAGAGACCTATTCATAGGATAGCTGAAGGAAAATAGATGTGGGACTGGCATGCTGCAAACTGAGAGAGAGAGGTGCAAGGAGAGGGGAGATAGGGTGGGCATAACAGAAGGAAAATTAAAACCCAGCCAGCACTGAAGCAACCCCAGGGAAGCCTCTCTGACCTGTGGAGTGAGTGTAGCTCAGTGGAGGAACATGTGCCTCACATATACCAGGTCCCTAGTTCAATCCATGGAAACCCCTAAAAGAAGGGATCCAGAGAGTGATCCAGTGGTTTGTCAGGCACCCAGCCAGCATCTCATGACAAGGAACTTACAGACTGAGATATTTTTTAAAGGGTTTTTGATATGTTATTTTATATAGTATTATTTTTTTTATGATTTTTTTTTTTTGAGGTACCAGGGACATGGATTGAACCTGGGACTTCATAAGTGGAAAACCTGGTGCTTAACCACTGAGCCACATCAGCCCCTATTATTATTATTTTAAAAATTCTTTATTTTATTTTCTAAACTCAGGTCCCTTACCTGTGGAGAACAGGCAGCAAGGTGATTGGCTGATGAACACTGGCAGCCCGAGATGGTTCTTAGATGCCTAAGAGGGAAACCTGATTTTCCTTGGCATTTTTTTTTTAATTTATTTTTATTTTTTCTCTTTCTTTGTTTCCTTTTTCCCCCTTTTCCTTCTTATTTCTCCTTAGTTTCTTTATTTCTTTTCTTTCATTTTTCCCTCTTCCATTGTTTTTTTTTTTACTCCACCTTCTCTTTATTGGTCTTCATTTTTATTTTCATTCTCTTCCCATCTTTCAAGTCTTTTATTTTATTCTATTTTTTCTTGTCTCATTATTTTAATTCCACCTTTTTTCTTCTTATTCATTTGTATTTTTAATGATTTTTCACTTTTATTACTTTTATTCTTTTTCTCTATTTCCTTTTCTATGGTCTTAATATTTTTTCAAGGGAACATAGACAACTACAAGGATATAGAATAAGTGGAACCAATTGTCAAAGAGGAACCTTAACACAAAACAAAACAAAATAAAACCCTGGAGTAGAATGAGAAGCTAACCATCTAAATAAGCTTATAAAGATAAACTGATGCCTAGGCACAGAAAAAAATTAAAAGCTTAGTATTTTTAAAATTTAATTAATTTTATTTCATTTTAAAAATTAAAATACTAAGCAACAGGAAGACATGCCCCATCTAATAAACAAACTAAAAAACAGAAGGAGATGCAGAACATGGAACAACTAATCAAGGATGTCCAAACAAATAACATGAATCAGCTTAATGAAGTGAAGATAAAGGATATTAAGAAGACACTGAGGGACCACACTGAAGAAATCATAAACATACATAAAAAGATAACAGATCTGATGATGATGAATAGCACAAAGCAAGAAATAAAAAATACGCTGGAAGCACATAACAGCAGATTTGAACAGGCAGTGGAAAGAATTAGTGATGTTGAAGATAGTACATCTGAAGTTGCACAGATAGTAGAACAGAGAGATAAAGAGAAAGAAAAAATTCAGCAGGGACTCAGGGAATTGAATGAAACACAAAATACACAAACATACACAATATAGAAATCCCAGAGGGAGAAGAGAAGGGAAAAGAGTCAGAAAGACTGTCGGAGGAATTAATGGTTGAACATTTTTCAACTCTTTTGAGGGTATGTACATACATGTCCAGGAAGTACAGCATACTCTAAACAGTATAAACCCTAACAGGTCTACCCCAAGATATATACTGATCATATTGTCAAATGATCAAGACAAAGAGAGAATACTGAAAACAGCAAGAGAAAAGAGATCCATCATATACAAGGGAAGCTTGATAAGATTAAGAGCTGATTTTTCATCTGAAACCATGGAAGCGAGAAGGCAGTGGTATGACATAGTTAAGGTGCTAAAAGAAAAAAAAAAAAACCTGACAGCCAAGAATTCTGTATCCAGCAAAGCTAACATTCAAAAATGAGGGAGATTTCAAAATATTCACAGTAAAACAGAAATTAAGGGAGTTTATCAACAAGAAAACTGCTTTCTAGAAATCCTATAGGTAGTTCTGCTGGTAGAAAGGAAAAAACAGAAGAGAGAGGATTGGAGGAGAGTGTAGAAGGAAGATTATTAGTAAGAATAACTACAGAGATGAAAAAGAGAAACAAAAGAAATGACATATTAAAGCCTAAAGAAAATATACCTAATGTAAGTAGTACCTTGGCAGCAATAACAGTTAATGTTAACGGATTAAACTCTTCAATCAAAAAAAAAAAAAAAAACAGATTGGCAGGATGGATAAGGAAATATGACCTATCTATATGGTCTCTACAAGAAGCTCATCTCAGATCAAGGGATACAATGAGGTTGCAAGTAAATGGCTAGAAAATGAACAATACCAAAAAAGGGTGGGAGTAGCTATACTAATATTTGACAAAATAGACTTTAAAGGCCAAACTATTGTAAGAGACAAAAAGACACCATATATTAATAAAGGATAATCTATCAAGAAGAAAGAACAATCATAAACATTTATGTACCTAACCAGCGTGCCCCCAAATATATGAGACAAACATTGGAAAAATTAAGTGGAGAAATAGATGCTTCTACAATTATTGTGGCACATACATATAATGGGATATTACTCAGCTGTAAGAAAGAATGAAGTATTGACACACGAGACAACATGGATGAATCTTGAGGACCTTATGTTGAGTGAAGTAAGCCAGGTACTAAAGGACAAATATTACATCTCCTCACATATATAACCTAAGCAAAACGAGCAGAATCAAAGAGCTAGAATCTGGAAGGCTGGTTATCAGGAGACAGAAAGGGAATAGAATGTAGTGAGCTGATACTCAATAAGGGTAAAACCTATGATAAGGTGGAAGGGGGTGGTTTGGCAGTGGATGGGGGTGATAGTGTTGAAGTGATGTGATTGCGGTCGGTGGTGCTGGAAAATGAGGGTTAGTAGCATGGGGGGTTGGGTTGGACTGTCCATGGAACTGGTGGGAGGGCTGGAGGAAGGAACATGTGAACTCTGGGGATTTGTAAGTCTGTGGGTAAAACTACAATGGTGGGAATGTTATTTTGGCAAATATGGCAGGGGAGGGTTACTGGAGCATGGTGATGGGTGTGGGGGGGAAATGTGGGATAGGGCGCACCTTAGGCATGCCTCTATGGAATATGGAAGTGTTCATTTTGTCATAGAATGTTATCTTAGTGGGTGGAGACCCACACAATAAACAAGAAAATATTAAATTCCCATCCTGAGGACCCTGGCTATGTACTCAATTAGAGGGGCAAGAATCTCTCAAGGATACAGGCAATGCCGAGTAAAAGAAAGCAAATGACTATGTCGAGCCCTCAATATTAATGCATGTAACTAAGAACTTTATTCTTGAGAAATTGAAACTTAGTGTTTACTATAGGTTCCGAGGAGAGGGGTAGGGAGATGTAGATGCAACATAGGAGTTTGTAGGTGTAACATAGGCCATTTTGGGGGCATTGGAATAGTTCTGCATGATTTTGTAATGACAGTTACAGGCCATTATACATTTTGTCAAAACCTATAAAAGTGTATGTTACAAAATGTAAAACATGATGTAAACCATTGACCATGGTTAGTCGCAATGCTTCAATATTTGTTCATCAATTGTAACAAATGTACCAAACTCATGTGAGATGTTATTAATCGGGGACAATGTGAAGGGGGGTGTTGGGGATATGGGAATCCCCTATATTTTTATGTGATTTTTCTGTAACCTAAAGCTTCTTTGAAAATAAAGTGAAAAAAAAAAAAAAGACACTAGGGGAACATACAGAAGAAATTGTCACTGCCTATAAAAGATAGCAGATCTTATGGTGATGAAATACACAATGCAAACATTTTTTTGGCATTTTATTTGTTATGCATTATTATTTATTTACTTATTTATTTTGGCTTTGTTTTGGGGGCGGTTTGGGATTGCAGAAGGGCTGCATGTGTGTGTGTGGGGTAGGATCACTGGTATGGAGAGGGGGTGTACCTTGATCATGCCTCTGTGGAAAATGAATGTGTTCAAGTGGTCATGGTGTATTGTCTCTGTGGGTGGAAATCCACAGAATAACCAAAAAATACTGGTTTCCCATCCTGGGGAATCCTGCTACATTCTCTAATAGAGTGACAAGAGTCCTAGAATAAAGGGGCAGTGGCTAGCAAAGGAAGACAGACCAGTACACCAGGCCCTTGAAATTGATGCTTGTGCTGATGAACCTCATTCTTGTGAAATTGAAACTTAGCCTAGTATCATACATTGCCTAAGAGTTACCTACTGAAGGCCTCTTTGTTGCATAACTGTGGCCTCTCTCTAAACCAAACTCAGCCTATAAACTCACTACCTTCCCAGGGATGAGCTTCTATGGAACTAAGGGATTATTACCAAGTGCCAACTAGCGATGCATTTGGAAAAAGACTGTGACCAAAAGAGGGAAATGATAAATAGAAATTAGTTTTTAGGGCTAAGAGATTTTAAAGTGTGTTGGGAGGTCATTCCAGAGGTTACGGTTATGTATGTCTCAGGAGGATCTCACTGACCGCCACAATAGGCAATACCTCAAGCACAGGTGCTCCTGAGGGCTCTAGGGACATCTGGACACCATACTCAGAGCAGACAATCCCAGGAAATCTGTACCCAGGCAGTGGGCCTTACCTTGGAATGTATGTTAACCTATCCCCCCAATTTATTGGAGTTATACTCATTTATAATTTTCCTACACATGACTCTTATGCCCTTTTATTTGAATATACAATTAGCATTATACCCATGAAATATTTGTCCCAGAGACTTAAATCTTTGATCTGTTCATATGCAGCTGAATCCTGAATCTCAGCAGAGTTGCATACAACACCTACTTTCTAGTTCATCAGTCTTGTCCAGGAGAACTGACAAAAGGATGATGATGGACAACATCCATCCCCCGAAAACAGTATCTACAACTGCAAGCAAGGCAGTTACATCCATCTGACCCATGGGATCTAAGCGCCTTCTCAATCAGAAGCAGAGTGGGCTCACCATCCCCAAATCCTCAAGATTAAGGAATGAACAAACATAAGGGGGGAATGCAACTATGGACTAAAGTAAACTTATTATTCTAGTAATGGAAGAACTTATAACATTGATATATAGGCAGTGGTCACCAGAGGTTCTGAGGGGAGGGAGAGGGAAGAATAGGTGTAACATGGGCATTTTGGGGGCATTGGAATTGTCCTGCATGACATTGCAATGATGGATACAGACCATTATACATTTTGTCAAAACCTATAAAATTGTGTGGTGTAAACTGTAAATCAGAATGTAAACTATAGATCATGGTTAGTAGAAAGCTTTAATATGTGTTCATCAGTTGTAACAAATGTACCACACTAATGAAAGATGTTGTTAATGGTGAAAATTTGTATATAAGGGAATCCTGTATATTGTCGAAAGGCCGCAAGTGTGGGAGGGTAGCGTTTATGTAATCTAAAGCTTCTTTAAAAATAAAAACATAAAAAAATAATTTTTGAAAAGTTAAAATATGAAACAACCATATAGAAATTGGAGACACAGTTAAATATGCAGGGAACAATATAACTTTATATCCTTGTATTAAAATTAAAAGAGCTATAAAATTAATTATCCAATATCTCACATTAATAATCTGGAAAAAAGGGAAGCAATTTAATTTAAATAAAATAGAGAAAGGAAAGAATAAAGATAAATATATATATCTATGCAATAGAAAGTAGATTAACAATAGAGATAAGTCAATGAAACTTAAAGCTTTTTAAAAAGGACCTATAAGTTTGATACATATTTAGCAAAACTGATAACAAAAAAAAAGAAGACAATTTTCAAAAATCAAGAATGATAGATGAGACACTACTAAAATCATACGACATTAAAAATATCATGCAAGATGATACTATCTTTTTTCCAAGAAAATTCACAACTTAGATGACATAGACAATTCTTGAAATAAACAGTACTAAAAAATCTTAATAACCTTATATCAATTAAAGAAATTAAGTATATAATTAAAAACATAGCAGAAAGAAATATATAGTCTCAGATAACTTCATTGGTAAAGTGTAATTCTAACAGCCATTTAAGGAATAAATAGAATCAATTCTACACAAATCTTTTCAGAAAGCAGAGGAAGGCTGAACACGTCAATGACATTTAAATTTTTTTTTCCCTACCAGTGTTAGTTTATAGCAAAGCCAGATGAATTTATTAAAAGGAAATTAAATTGCATAATAATATTTCTCATGGATTGAGATGAATACATTTTTAAATATATTAACAAATCAATTGCAAGAATTGAGAAAGAGATGCAAATGTGGTTTAACCTTCAAAATATTAATTCAAAATATTAGCATAAATCAGAAGAAAAATAAATGCAGACTATAATTTCAGAAAAAGTCAACATTCAATAATAATAAACTCTTCAAAGTAAGAATAGATGATAATCACTCAGCCTGATAAAGCACATCCACAGCAACCCTGCAGTTGCCAACACATTTGTCTTAGTCAGCCAAAGGGGTTTTTATGCAAAGTACCAGAAATCTCTTGGCTTCTATAAAGGGTATTTATTTGGGGTAAAAGCTTACAGTTATAAGGCCCTAAAGAGTCCAACTCAAGGTACTATAAGAGGTACTTCCTCACCCAAAGTCTATTGCCATGTGTTGAAGGAAGATGGTGGGCAGTGTCTGCGAGAGTTCAGCCTTCCTCTTTCTCTTAAGGCTCCATGGTTCCAACACCTTCTGATCTCAGCTGTAGGCCAGAGAGCTCGTTTCTTTGTTTCTTTCTGGGCTGAGCTGCTCTGTACTCTTCACAAGGTCAGTTTAAACTATCAGGTGAGTTGCTCAACTCTCTTCCCGGGGCCACAGGATCCTCTTCTGTGTCTACGGAGCTTCCTTCCTCTTTCCTCATGTATCTTCTTCCATGTTCCATTTATATAGCCCACAAAGTGGGTGGGGACTCAAATTAATTTGACATGGTCAAATCAAAGGCCTAATCTTTTAACATAATTTAACCAAAGCCATCTCAGCTGAGTCTCATACAATCAAAGGGTACCATGCCCAGAGGAACAGAACAGTTTACAAACATAATCAATACCTCTTTTTGGAATTCATAAATAATCTCAAACTGCCACAACAAATTAATGGTGACTAATCAAAAGCTTTCCCTGTAAGTTCAGAACAAGGCAAGGATGCATACTTTCTCCACTTCTATTCAACACTCTACTAGAAGTCATAACCAGTGTATGAAGGTAATAATAATAATTAAAAGGTATAAAAATTAGGACTGAAGAGGTAAATTTATCTATAATCAAATGCATTGAAAATTCTAAAATATGTACACAAAAGCCAATATAATTCAGAAGTAAATTAAACTAGAGCACCGAACACAAACTCAATATACAAAATCAATTTTATTTATATGTGCCAGCAGTGAAATAATGGATGATGAAGTTTATAACAAAACAAAACAAATTTCATAATGGTATCAAAACTATGAAATTATTAATGGTATAATTAGCAAAATAACTACCATACTTAGGCACTTAAAACTAAAAAACTTTGCTAAGAGAATTAAAGAATATCTAAAAATATTTGTGAGACATAGCATTCATGGATTAGAAGACCCAATATTAAAAAGTAGTTCTCCCAGAATTGACATAAAGATTCATTGCAATCCCAATGAAAATCCCAGCAGGAATTTTTCATAGAAATAAAGAAGCTGATTTGAACATATATATGACAATGCAAGGGAACTAGAAAAACATAAACAATTTTGATAAAGAAAACAAGTTAGAGTAAAAATATTGCATAATTTTCAAGATAGGCTATAAAGTTACAGTAATAAATATAGTGTGGAATGGCCATAGACATATAAAAAATTATAACAGAATAGAGGGACCAGAAATCGATGGAGGTAGATTGAGTTATATACCTCAGAAAATAAATGTGTTCTTAATCTTAATCCACATTCCTGTGGGTGTGAACCCATTGTAAATAACTTCTTGAAGAAGTTATTTTGAATTAAGATGTGGCTCACCTGAGTGAGGTTGGGTCTTAATCAGATTAATGGAGTCTTCTATAAGCAGAAGAAATTCATAGAATCAGAGAAGGCCACAGGGAGAAGCCAGAGTTAGAAGGAACACGGAAAGGAAAGGAGAGGATATTGTCAAGAAACAGAAAAGGCAAGGAGCTGCAGGATTCCCGGCAGCCAGAATGCTACTAACCCAGGGAGGAAGCAAGCCTCTGAAACTGTGAGCCAATAAATTCCTGTTGTTTAAGGCAACCCACTGTATGGTATTTGTCTTGGCAGTCTGGAAAAATAAGACTTATATATGGTAGGTTGATTTCCAACAAAGGCGCTGAGATAATAATAGTAAAAGGACAATATTTAAACAAATGGTATTAGAACTTCTGAATATTGGATATGAAAAAGAACCTCTACCCTTACCCCAAACCATATGCAAGATTATCACGATGTGCCCCTTACCCCAAACCATATGCAAGATTACCACGATGTGCCCTATAGACTTGAATATAATAAATAAAATTATGAATTTTTTAGAAGAAATCATAGGAAAAATTATTTGTACCTATGGGCCAGGCAAAGATTTTTTACATAGGGATAGGCAAATATATCTCAGGATGAACCATAAAAGAAAAAATAATTAATTTGATGTTTTCATAATGAAAAACTTCTTTTTAAAAGACATTGTTATGAAAATTAGAAGGCAAGCCACAGATTAGGAGAAAAAAATTCATGTTGCATATATCTGAGAGAGGATACCAAAAATATGAAAAGAAACTTCAAGGTAATACTAAGAAAAACAGTTCAAGTAAAAGATGTAAAAGAAAATGCAAACAGACATTTTGCAAAAAAAGTTATACAAATGACCAATTAACACAAAGATAATCCATACCACAAGTCATCAGGAAAATGCAAACAAAAATGAGCTTCAACTGCATGACCATTACAATGGCTAAAGTTAAAAAACCTGATAGTAAAATTTTGGCTTAGGAGTAGAGCAACTGGACTTTTCATTTATTTTTGTCAGGAGAACATTACTGTATAATATTTTGACAGTTTTTTATCAAGTTAAAAATAAGTTGAACATATCATCCAGCAATTCCACTGTAACATATTTATCCAAGAGAAATGACAAGGTGTACACAAAAACTTGAAAATGATTGTTCTTTGCAACTTTAGTTTTAAAGTTAGTATGAAAGCAATAATCAAATGCCCAACAATAGTTGAATGGATAAACAAATTTGGTACATATATATATATACACACACTGGGAAAACTACTCTATAATGCAATGAAGTGCAATCCTGAAGGGAGAATGTTTTGGGGGTGATGCTATTGCTATACAATTAATTGTGATGATTAAATCTCTCTAAACTCATTGTACAACTAAAATGGGTGTATTTTATTGTATGTAACTTACACCTCAATAAAGTTTACTAAGAACAAAAACAAAAAATAGTAAGAGAATGAATATATGTCATTTCAAGAATTAATTTGTTTATTTTAAATGAGAAGATGATCTTCTAGTGATGGATTTCAAGGATCAGTTGTTGTGCTTCCATTACCAAATATCCAATTAACTTGGGTTGTGACCTGTACAAAATCACTTAACGGCTTTGTTTCTTTCTTCCTTTCAGTAAGAAAAAATAGCTTTGGTCTTTAATATAGACTGATAATTTTGTAGTAATTGAAGTCACAATACACATTGTAAAGTCACTGTATTCTCCATTGTACCCTAATCATATGCAGGAAATAGACTTGAAATACTCTTCCCCCACATGGATTTAGGGAGCCAAAGTTTACTATAAAAGTATATATTTGCATGAGGAGCTTCAAGGAACGATCTAGGCTTCATTAGATTTTTCTTTTGTCCCTTAACTTTATATTTCCTTTGATGATGCCCTCTTGATCATATGTTTTGTCTTCAATTGGAACAATTCTCATTTAGTTAGCACTTATGACATTAAGCACCCTTAAAACTCAAGGCTCTACATACCAAAATTCGGTGCATATGATGTTTTTCTCTCATGGAAGTTACAATAAACCAGGAATTTTGGGTAATTCAATGAGATTTGAAAGAAGAGAAGAAGGTAGACATAAGGAGACATTCACGTTCATTCTTCTCTAAGGTGCAAAGGTAGCATGTACATAAATCTTAGATATGGTAAGTATAAAATATAACTGGATTAAATCAACTCAACATATGGCATTTTAGAACTTTAGTATCTGGAATTCTATTTAGAGATAGTCACTTAATTTTCTGATTATTCTCGTCAAATTGTGCTTTTTTGCAGTCTACTCTCCTCTACTACTATTATATGTAAATATTCTTTCTTCTCTTGCATAGACCACTGCAATTACTACTTAACTGATTTTCCTGCTTCCGTATTTGTCCCTCCTTACAAACTATTTTCCAGGTATCTGAAAGACATAATTTGAACATGTAAATAAAAACATAATGAAACCCTGATTATAATAGCTTGGCAGAATATTTTCATTCTCATTCAGTTCAATATATTTTTCAAATTTCCCTTGAGACTTATTCACTGACCCATAGTTTGTTTAGTGATGTTGTGCTTAGTTCCAAATGTTTGGAGACTTCCCCCTTATCTTTCTGTTACTGATTTCTAGATCGATTCTATTGTGATTGAGGCACACACTCTGTGTAGCTTTTATTTTAAATTTGTTGAGATTTGTTTTATGGCCTGGGATATGGTAAGTGGAAACAATTTGGGGAGCTTGGATTTTAATTTTAATAATTAGGGTGGGTGGTGTCAGAAAAGGCCAAGTTAAGAAGTGACTAACGGTTAACTGTCACAAGCCAGGATTTCGTAGTTGCATAGCAAAGCTCATGGAAACGCATCTTACGCCTTTTTATAGCCATACACATCCCTTTTTGAATAACTTATCAGTGTTAAAACTGAACACATTCATTATCAGAACTCAAAGGTGTGTAGCCTCTCTATACCATATAAAAATGAGACAAAAAGAATATAAACCTAAAATTATGCTTAGTAATGAATGCTTTGGCATTATATATTATTTATAAATTATCTAGATATCTAAAAAATGTCCATTTATCAACTCAATTTAGTATTAGTTGGGTTTTAAGTTATTTAATGATATTGGAAATTATCTTCAATTTGACCTACTACAAAACATAACTACTATTTAAATAAAGTTTGTCAATAATTATTTGGTTTGGTTACAAAATTACATTCTTATATTCTTAAATATTTAATGGAGGTAAGTAAATCTGTATAATTTTTGGAAGAACACACCCATAGTAGAGCAAAAATTTAAGCTTGTGTAATATTTAATGCTGAAATATCAGAGGTTACATGCTGTTTTGAATAAAACAACAATATTAATACTAAACTAGTCTTATTTGCCAAAGATTTACCCAAATTATTTGAAATTGAATTCTTAAAATATTTGAGTTAGGTTCTATGAGAATGTTTTTTTTTTTCTTCATCACATTGATAGTATTGGAAGCTCAATTTCTTTAATGCCTAGCAATTTTTATTAATAGTCAATGTATATAAGCATTTACTTATCTCTAAGTCAAATAGAATTGAGCTTCTTTAATTTAGAAGATTTTATCATCTAATTTATTAATACCATCCAGAGAGAGGAAAAGATTATATGGGTAGGGAATTAAACTGATTTAGGAATCAAGGATAGGCTCCTAGGAATAAGGGACATTTAAAATGAGAGACAAAAGTCTTTCTGATTACAAAAACATGCATACAGAAACATTTCTGCCATGAATCAAGAGTAAACTCAGAATTATGAAATCCACAGGTCCATATCAAAGAGCTATTCTCATCCCAGTGGGGTATGAATTCTTAATTGATTTGAGTTTAAATTAACCAAACAGGCAAACACACACACACACACACACACAACTATCCAACTAGATTCTTAGTCATATTTCACTAAACAGAGATGATCTCTATAATCTATTTATAGAGATCACCAAATAAATGTTCAGACCATGAAATCAAAAGTAACTGCCACCAGAAATCAAATGAGTCCTCAAAAATAATTCAAATTAAGACCTTACAATTCTACCAATAGATAAGAATCTGGAGTACAGAAAAAGAGTTAGACTTACCATTGTATCCTGATGTCCAGTCAGGAATAGATCACAAAGGGCTCCAGGAGACATTTTTCCCTGAGTGGAATTAAATGAGATCCAAAGCAAGGTACAATCCCATCTAAGTCATGACACCAAAACTGGGATAGGCAAAATGTACCACACAATTGCGGAGATAACTTTATTATCACTACTGCAGTAGGGCGAATGTTCCTAGGAAAGGAAGGGAACCTGGGGTTATAAAGACAGGTAAACCAGGAAGTCAGGTAAGTCTTACAAGAATCAAGAGGAAGGAAAGAAATAGATCTTACATGAGTCATTGAAGAAGGATGAAGGTGGACTTTTTCCTTGAAATATTTGAGAACCAGGTGGTCTTTTGTGGTTAGCCATTTCTTGGAACACAAAAGTGTAGGAGGATTTCTCAACATAAACTGCCTTCCACAGTCTCTGATAAAGTTCCATGTTTCAAAAATGTTTTATTTAATTTCCAACAAGCTTATGAATTAGATGTTTCCATCACTTCCATTCTATACATTATTAAAGAGAAAGTTAGCAAGAGTAAGTAACTTGTCTCATGGTGTTTCAAGTTTGAACTCAGGTATTTTGACTGTACAGGCTATGCCATGATATTCTATTGTAAGCAATAAAGTAAAGTGTTTGGGAAAAGACATAGAATGCTGAGAGTACGTTAAGGATTTAGGAATCAGGGATAGGCTCCTAGAAATAAGGGACATTTAAGCTGAGGCTCAAATGATGGGTATGAGTAGAAGAGAGTCTTGGAGCTGTGAGAACTGCACAGGGGACCTCCAAAGAGGAAGAGGTTTGGGGGGATGATTCAGTTTGGGTAAGTCAGATAGCAGTTGCAATTCAAATGGAATTCTATAGTAAATAATATAGCAAGGGAGAAGTAGATTTGGAAATCATTAGCATGTATATATATATATATATATATATATATATATATATATGCTATGTGTGTGTATATATACACACATATATATATCAACAGGAAATGGAGTTTAAATAAAGTAGAGAAGGGGAGAGAAAGAGGAGGAGGATGAAGGACTACGAATCCCAAAGAATAACAACATTTGAGGGAGATCTAGAAAAGAAAGAGCCAGTAATATTCCAGCTATATCCACCTCTCTTCCCCTCTCCCCAGTACAAGACTGTTTCCAAGCAACTCCTAAAAACCATACCTTTCCAACTAATCCTCAGATTACTTTCCCAAGATGTAAAACAAGACACAACCATGTATCTGTTTGATGGCTATTATTTCACTTAGAGTTAATGTGAACTATAGTAGTAACTTGAAATTAAATCTCCTGATGTCCTATGATAACACACATTTTCTTTTACCACTATTTACCTCTTAAATCATTTGACTTCATTGTTCACCCCACAAGATTATAAATACTTTTACATTAGGTAACTGCATTTTAAATGACTTTATGTTCCTTCAGAACTTAGTGCTATGCATACAAAGGATAATAAATAATGTATAAAAGAGCTAACTAATAGATAACTTTTGGCAACTACACATATTAATCAATTTTGATTAACAACAATTTTTCAAGGGCATGGCTCAGTCTAAAATATTGATATCTTTGCTTAAACATTTAGCCCTTCTCTAAAGCACTTTTTTTAAAACTTTATTTTGTACATTTAATAATTGAAAACATAAGCAATTAAAAATTAAAAAGTAAACACAGATGAATAAATATATACATTTCTCAATCAAATGTAATGGATACATGTAAATTGTGTGTGTGTGTGTGTGTGAATCAAACAATATATTACACAATATATTTGGTTCATAGTAATGCATTCATACAGTATTTGTCCTTTTGTGTCAACATAATGTCCTCCAGGTTCATCCATGTTGCCATAGGCTTTATGACTTCATTTCTTCTTACAGCTGCATAATATTCCATTGTGTGAATAGACCACAGTTTGTTTATCCATTCATCTGTTGATGGACACCTGAGTTGTTTTCAACTTTTGGCAATGGTGAATAATGTGGCTATGAACATCAGTGTGCAGATGTCTGTTCGTGTCACTGCTCTCAGTTCTTCTGGGTATATACCCAGTAGTGGTATTGCAGGGTCACATGGCAAGTCTATATTCAACTTCTTTAGGAACTGCCAAACAGTCCTCCATAGTGGCTGTACCATCCTGCATTCCCACCAACAGTGAAGAAGTGTTCCTATCTCTCCACATCCTCTCCAACACTTGTAGTTCTCTGTCTTTTTAATAGTGGCCATTCTGATAGGTGTGAAATGATATCTCATTGTAGTTTTGATTTGCATTTCCTTAATCATGAGTGATGTTGAGCATTTCTTCATGTGTTTTTTTGCCATTTGCCATTCTTCTTCGGAGAAATGTCTATTCAAGTTAAAGCACATTTTTAAAGCACATTTTTAGTACAGAAATTCTTTTTTAGATGAAATATTGCCTGATTATAATCATAATCATTCAAAGTAAAACCTTTGAAATGCAAAAAAAGTATGAAACAAAAGTAAAAATCTTCCATTATCATATTACACTGAGAAAAAATACATTTACTCTTTGTGCATAGTTTCTGTTTGTCTTTTTGTGTTCTGATGTCACAATGGTATATTCTTTTATAACTTGCTGCTCTTTATTTAACAATATATCTTGTACTTACAAAACATGGCTTTGAATGGCTACATATTATTTTCTCATATAGATATCATGGAATATGTTTAATCAAAAACCTATTGTTCATTATATATATTTTTATTATTTTTTCACTATTACAAATTCATTGGCACTCAATAGACTTGTACATCATTTGAAAATATCTGATTTGTGCCTTACCATAAATTCCCAGAAAAAAAATGAATTTCTGGGTCAAAAGGAATACATCCTTAAAATTTTTTTGATTCTCCTTGCTAAATTACTTTCCAGTAATGTTTTATTTACATCCTCATTAGCAGTT
This sequence comes from Tolypeutes matacus, assembly GCA_026826555.1. Classification (NCBI taxonomy): domain Eukaryota; kingdom Metazoa; phylum Chordata; class Mammalia; order Cingulata; family Chlamyphoridae; genus Tolypeutes; species Tolypeutes matacus. The sequence goes on along the minus strand of JAKSZT010054341.1, from coordinate 3,017,133 downwards.
TGAAGAGATGGGATAACCAAATTGTAACTGAAAATATAAGTTGCAAACAGGTTCCAAGTTATTCAAGGCTAAGTACACTGAACTACCAGATGAAGGATTTTGTCAGAAATAATAGACTGGCACTCTCCTTCCCCACTGTGCCCTATTATCCATTAATGAACATGAAACACTTTTTATTTATACCTGTTCCTTGAAGCGCAGAATCATGTCATATTTCATACAGTGTCTTTGAGTGAATAGGTGAATACAGAAATTAATGAAATAGCTTCTACTGCTCCCTGCCCACCTCTTTCAATGCATATCCTGAGGATTTTATAGTCTACTCCCTCTGCCACATTTGGTGTCATATGTTAACCAGTCTACGTTATTGTAAGCAGTAAAGGACTTTTACTCTCATGGAACTATACACCCAGTAGTAGAGCAGCTCCAGAACTCAGTTGAGTAGTAAAGTGATGTGATCAAGGACCCTAGGTCTTTGCATGCTTCTAGTGCCACCATCCTCAGCATTTCAACTTTTCTATTAGGCTTGCTTATCCAAGAACTAGGATACAGCAGTTGTAGACTAAACATCCAGTCTTGAAAATATGTAGAGACAGGGAAAACACAAAAGCCAAAAACAATATGTATCAATTCAAAGATGAAAAGTCATTTTTTACAGGCTTTCCAGCAGACATCCAGGCATATTTCATTAGCAGAGTTGTGATAAGTCCTTGCCCAAACCAATTTTAAGGAAGGGAGAAAGAGCAACATGATTTGTCTCGGCCATTTATGATCTTCTTCCCAAAGATAGAGATGAAGACAGTTCTTCTAAAACATATGGCCATGAAGACTACACATAATTAGTGATTCCTGAAAATGAGAAGAAAGGAAAGGGGCATGCGTTGGGTGGGCAAAAATTTGTCTGTGTTAGCTTATTCATCAACTTTGCAATTTCGTTCTTCATAGAGTGTAAAAGTAGAACAGTTTCTTTCATTCCTCATAAAACTGTCTTCTAGTGGTAAAATAGAACATGTATAAAAACATGAGCTTTTATTCTCTTGAGCAGGAATTCCAACCAGAATGTGGATGAGTTGTGAAATATATATGGAGATTTACAAATTTCCTTTACATAAAAATAATTGTGAATTCAAACAAGCTAAATAATAACATTACTCATTTTTTGTGGAAACAGAATTAGTAGATCACTAAGTCGTATCCATAACCCAAAATCAATTTAACCTACTATGGTTAGGTATTCTGCCCATCATTTTTGCAAATCCTTATAATTGTAGAATTTATGATTTGTTTGTGAAACAATTTGTATTTTTAATCAATTTTATTGATGCATATTACAATTCATCCAAGGTGTACAATCAAAGGTATTTGCTGTAATCGCATAGTTGTGCATTCATCACTTCAATCATTATTAGAACATTTTCATTATTTCAATAATAATAATAATAATAAACAAAAAAACCCCAGAAAAACAAACAAGAAAATTCCTCCCCTCTCAATCCCTCTATGCTTCCTCCACTGTACATAGCTGCTGTTTCTGGCTATTCTGTCCAAAGTGTATAGTCAATGGCTTTTAGTATAATCACAACACTGTACATTCATCATCTCAAAAATTTTAGAATAATTTCATTACTCCAAAAAGAAAGACTCCAAATCCTTTAGCATTCCTTCATCAAACCTACATAACAATCTCCTTTCATCCTTATGAGTTGATTTATATTTACATTTTATATAAATGGGATCATACAATATGTAGTACTCTCCAGAGCAGATGTACCATTCTACATTCCCACCAACAGTGAATAAGCATTCCTATCTCTCTGCATCCTTTCTAACATTTACAGTTTTCTGACTTTTTAATAGTGGCCAGTCTAATAGGTGTGAAATGATATCTCATTGCAGTTTTGATTTGCATTTCCCAATTAGCTAGTGATGTTGGACATTTTTTCATGTGTTTCTTTGCCATTTGTCTTTCTTCTTTGGACAGTTTTTTTCTTCCAAGCCTTTTGCCCATTTTTAAATCAGATACTTCGTCTTTTTTATTGTTGAGTTGTGTGATCTCCTTGTATATCATGGATTAGATATGTGATTGCCAAATATTTTCTCCCATTGAGTTAGCTGCCTTTTCACCCTTTTAATAAAGTCCTTTGAGGTGCAAAAGTGTTGAATTTTAAAGAGGTCCCATTTATCTATTTTTTTGTTGTTGTTGCTTGTGCTTTAGGCATAAGGTTAAACTACCATCTATCACAAGATCATGAAGATGTTTTCCTACATTTTATTCTAGGAGTTGTATGGTTGTTGTTTTTATATTTAAGTTCTTGATCCATTTTGTGTTAATTTTTGTATAAGGTGTGAGATAGGGGTCCTCTTTCTTTCCTTTGAATGTGGCTATCCAGTTCTCCCAGCACCCTTTATTGAAAAGACTGTTCTGGCCCAGCTGGATGGGCTTCACAGGCTTGTCAAAAATCGCTTGACTGTAGATGTGAGGGTCAATTTCTGAATTCTCGATTCGGTTCCATCGGTCAGTATGTCTATCCTTATGCCAGTACTGTGCTGTTTTTACCACTGTAGCTAAGTAATATGCTTTAAAGTCAAGAAGTGAGAGTCCTTCAACTTCGTTCTTTTTTTTTTTTTTTTTTCTTTTCAGGGACCCTTAACCTTCCAAATATATTTGATTATTGGCTTTTCAAGTTCTTCAAAGAAGGCTCTTAGGATTTTTATTGGGATTGCTTTGAATCTGTAAATCAGTTTTAGTAGAGTTGAAATATTAGCGATATTTAGTGTTCTAATCCATGAACCCAGAATGTCCTTCCATTTATTTAAGTCTTCTTTGGTTTCTTTTAAATGTTTTGTAGTTTTCTGAATACAATTCCTTTATGTCCTTGGTTAAGTTTGTTCCTAAATATTTGATTGTTTTAGTCGCTATGATAAATGGAATTTTTTTTTCTGATTTCCTCCTCAGATTGCACATCAGTAGTGTATAGAAACGCTATTGATTTTTGCATAATAATCTGGTATCCTGTCACTTTGCTGAACTAGTTTATTCAGCAAACTAACTTTGTTGTGGATTCTTCAGGATTTTCTAGATATAGGATCATGTCATCAGCGAATAGTGAAAGTTTTACTTCTTCCTTTCCTATTTGGGTGTCTTTTATTTCTTTGTCTAGCCTAATTGCTCTAGCTAGAACTTCTAGCACAATATTGAATAATAATGGTGATAGTGGGCAACCTTGTCTTGTTTCTGATCTCAAGGGAAAAGCTTTCAGGATTTTACCATTAAGTACAATGCTAGCTGTTGGTTTTTCATATATTCACTTTACCGTATTGAGAAATTTTCCTTCTATTCTTATCTTTTGGCATGTTTTTATCAAGAAAGGGTGCTGTATTTTGTCAAATGCCATTTCTGCATCAATTGAGAGGATCATGTGATTTTTCTTCTTCAATTTATCAATGTGGCTTATTACGCTAATTGATTTTCTTGTGTTGACTCATCCTTGCATATCTGGCATAAAACCCACCTGCTCATGGTGTATAATTCTTTTAATGTGCTTTTGGATCCTGTTTGCAAGTATTTTGTTGAAGATTTTTGCGTCTGTATTCATTAGAGATATTAGTCTACAATTTTTTTTTTTTTTGTAGTATCTTTATCTGGCTTTGGTATCTGTTTTTGGAAGAGCTTGAGCAAGATCGGTATTACTTCATCTTTGAATGATTGGTAGAATTCACCTGTGAAACCATCTGGTCCTGGGCTTTTCATCTTTGGGAAGTTTTTGATGACTGTTTCAATCTCTTCACTTGTGATTGGTTTGTTGAGGTCTCCTGTTTCTTCTAAAGTCAATGTACATGGTTCATGTGTTTCCAGGAATATGTCCATCTCATCTACATTTTCTAGTTTTTTTGCATACACTTGTTCATAGTATCCTCTTATGATCTCTCTTATTTCTGCAGGGTGGTAATGTCTCCCCTCTCTTTCTGATTTTATTTATTTGTGTTTTCTCTCTTTTTTTTCTTTGTCAGTCTAGCTAAGAGTTTGTTAATTTTGTTGATCTTCTCAAAGAACCAACTTTTGGTTTTGTTGATTATCTCTACTGTTTTTTTTTTGCTCTCAATTTCATTGAAATCTGCTCTGATCTTTACTATTTCTTTTCTCCAGCTTGGTTTGGGATTATTTGCTGTTCTTTTTATAGTTCTTCCAAGTGTGCAGTTAGATTTTCAATTTTAGCTCTTTCTTCTTTTTTAATGTAAACACTGACAACTATAAACTTCCCTCTCAGCACTGCCTTTGTGGGGTTCCATAGGTTTCGATATGTTGTGTTCTCATTTTCATTTGTCTCAAGATATTTGCTGAATTCTCTTGCAATTTCTTTTTTGACCCACTGGTTGTTTAAGAGTGTGCTGTTTAATCTCCATATATTTATTAATTTTCCCATTTTCTGTCCATTATCGATTTCCAATTTCATTCCATTATACTCAGAGAAAGTGTTTATATAATTTCAATCTTTTTAAAATTTATTGAGACTTGTCTTGTGACCAAACATATGGTCTATCTTGGAGAATGATCCATGAGCACTCAAAAAGAATGTTTATCCTGCTGTCTTTTTAGTGCAATGATCTAAAAATGTCAGTTAGGTCTAGTTCATTTATCATATTATTCAAGTTCTCTGTTTCTTTATTTATCCTCTGACCAGATGTTCTATCCAATACTGAGGGTGGTGTATTGAAGTCTCCAACTATTATTGTAGAGACATCTATTTCTCCCTTTAATTTTGCCAGTGTGTGCCTCATGTATCTTGGGGCACTGAAATTAGATACATAAATATTTAGAAAAGTTATTTCTTCTTGCTGAATTGCCCCTATTATTAATATATAATGACCTTCTTCATCCCTTATAGCAGTTCCACATTTAAAATCTATTTGTCTGATATCAGTATTGCTACTCCATCTCTTTTTTGGTTACTATTTGCAAGGAATATCTTTTTCCAACCTTTCACTTTTAACCTGGTTATGGCCTTACATCTGGGGTGAGTCTTTTGTAGACAACATATAGATGGGTCATATTTTTTAATCCATTCAATCAGTCTGTGTCTTTTGATTGGGGAGTTCAAACCATTAACATTCAATGTTATAACTGCAAAGGCATTACTTACGTCATCCATTTTGACCTTTGGCTTTCAGCTCTCTTATCATACTAGAGTTTTTTTTTTATTTTTTTTACCCTTTCTAATATTCTTCATTTCTACACTCTCCTCCAAGTCACTCACCCTTGTTTTTTCCTTTCAAGCCGCAGCTGTCCCTTTAGTATCTCTTGTAATTCTGGCCCTTTGGTAACCTATTCTATCAGTTTTTGTTTGTCTGTGAAGACTTTGAACTCTCCTTCATTTTTGAATGACAGCTGAACCTTATCTGCTAATCCAATGCCTTGTTCCCACAATTCCCCAGAATAATTTTTAATTAATTTCAACCATCTTTTTTTTAATCAAAAACTTTGTTACTACCATGAGAATCTTCATAAATATTCACAGATTCCACATCTTGTAACAAGGTGGAAGACAGCTTAGAAATGAAATGGAATAGGAAATTAGATTACTGCTATTGCAATGGCTGGAATTTAACCCTGCCTCTCCTTGAAACTTCTCATTTTCTCATCACTCTGTTTTCTTAATTTTGATTCATGATTTATTGAGTCTGGAGCATTTTTAAGATGTCTAGAAAAACACTGTTTCAACCTGAATTTGAATTGCTATAAAACTTTAATAATCTGACGCTTTTGTTTTACCTCTCAAAAAAATAAAGCAAAACAAAAAATAGTACAACAAATGACACTTTACTTAGCATACATTTAATTTTATGGAAAATGTTTAAAACCTCTAAAGTTTATAGAGCAATTAAATTATGCTTTCATTTTCAAAACATATACACACACATAAAAGAGCAATAAGCTAAGTTGTAATTTCCAGGTACCAGGCTTGATTTTACTACTACATATTCAAGTTGAATGAACATTTGTTCTGTTAAATAAGAAGCATTTTGTGGTGCAAATGGAAATTGATTTTTGTTGTGAAATAAATGTTAATATTTTGTTATAACAGAATGGCACAGCAGCCTTAACAGATCAATGAATTAAATTAGTCTCTAATTGAAATGATCCCTTTATATTGTTCTTCATTTGAATTACTACTGATTTTGCAACATAGGAAAAAGAAACTTAATTTTATTACATAAAATACACTGGTATTCACCTAATCTTTCAATGATAAAACAGCACTATCTAAGAAACCTAACCAAATGCTGAGCCCATTGAAATTGAGCTTGTCTTGGGATATACTAGAGAACATCTTCACAGATTACTAAGCGAATGAAAGTATTTGAAAATGGTCTTATAAATAATAAGAATAGAATTTTATATATAATTAGCAAAAACATTTTCAGTGACTTTATAAAAAATTGGCAAGGCTATATAAATTATAAATACAATATATTCACTTATACATAGAAATAGTTCAATCAGGTTTACAATCATGACTTTCTTAAAAATTCAAATCTCCTTGAAAATAAGTGAGTTTGGTTTTTTGTATCATTACTAATATCTCTTGGAAACACATTTTCAAGAACCACAGTAACACCAACATTGATTGTGTATGTGTGTATATATGTTTGGGATCAAGTAGAGGAGACCAGTTAAGATTTTCTATACACCTAAGTAAGAAATATCTAAGTACTTATTTTATTGGCTTCATTTCCAAGATACTTTAACTTTTTTCATGAAGTACCATGAACACATGTTGCTACTGAAATAATGGTTTTTGAATACTATAATGTCATTTTGGAATTCAAAGGGTGACGTGTGGCAGTTTTATATTATTTATGAATTCTAAAAATAGATATTGGATTGTGTTTGTGAACTGGTCTGTTCCTCTGGATATATTAGATTGTATTGGATTCAGAGGTTTCACTTTTACCTCATTAAATTATGATTAAGGCTTTGACTGAGCCATGTCCATAGGAGGTTGAGTCCCTGTTCCCTTGGTGGGTGGGGACTCTCAGAGAAAATAACATGGCAGAGTAAAGAGTTTTGGAGTTTTGATGCTGGAGCCCTGGGAAGTAAACACACAGAAAAGCAAATACATGAGGAAAGAGAGAAGTCTCCATTAGACACAGCAGAGGCCCCAGAAAGAGGAACGAGCCGTTCACCTGATAGTTTTTCAGCTGGCCTTGTGGAGCGAGAGAGCAGCTGAGCCTGGAGAAAATGAGCCCCAAGGAGAAGGAGTTGGGACCATGGAGCCTTAGGAGGAAGAGGGAGGCTGAACCCTCACAGAGACTGGCAGCCATCTTGCTCCAACACATGGCAACAGACTTTGGTGTTGTACTTTATGGACTGGTAACCATAAGCTTCTACCCCAAATAAATACCCTTTATAAAACCCAATGGATTTCTGGTACTGTGCATCAATACCCCTTTAGCTGACTAATACAGGATCTAAGCCCCCTCTCAATTAGAGGTGGAGTGGGCATCACTATCCCAGAATCTTCAGGATTTGGGAATGAATGAATGACTAGAGTAGATTTACTGATATTATTCTACTACAGACTTATTGTGATTCTTGCAATGGAAGAACTTTTATCATTGATGTGGAGCTAGTGGCCACTGGAGGTTCTGAGGGGAGGGAGAGGGAAAAACAGGTGTAATATGGGAGCATTTTTGGGACTTGGGAATTGTCCTGAATGACATTGCAATGACAGATAAAGGCCGTTATATATCTTTTCATAACTTACAAAATTGTGCAGGAAAGAGTGTAAACTACAGTGTAAACTATAATCCACACTTAGTGGCACTGCTTCAAAATGTGTTCATCAATTGTAACAAATGTACCACACTAATGAATGATGTTGTTAATGTGGGAAAATGTGGGTGCAGTAGAGAGCGGGGCATATGGGAATCCCCTATATTTTTTTATGTAACATTTATATAATCTAATTATCTTTTAAAAAAATTAAAAAGATTGTTAAAAAAAAATTCAAAGGCTTTATGTTTACTTGATTAAATTTAGATTAGGGCTTTGATTTGACCATATCATTTGGGTGTGCAGGATTGAATCCCTGCCCCCCTGATGTGCTATATAAATGGACACTCAGTCAAGAAGACAGAAGAACACAGAGGAAGAGAGACAGCTCCATAGACAAGGCAGAGGCCCCAGAAAGAGAGCTGAGCCACTAGCCTGATAGCTTGCAGCTGAAGAGACCAGCGTGCTAAGCAGCTGAGTAGGCCTGGAAAGAAATAAGCCCTCTAGCCCACAGCTGAGGTTGGAAGAAGCTGGGCCCATGGAGCCTTTAGAGACTAGAGGAAGGCTGAACCCTTGCAGATGTTACCCACCATCTTGCTTCAACATGTGACAACAGAGTTGGTTGAGGAGTTAACCTTGAGTTGGACTCTTTAGGGCCTTGTAACTGTAAGCTTTTAACCCAAATAAATATCCTTTATAAAAGCCAACAGATTTCTGGTATTTTGCATCAGTACCCCTTTTGGCTAATACAGAAGGTCACTGGTGCAAGGTGTCGGTGGTGGGGGGATACGTGGGAAAAGGTGCACCTGAGGCATGCTTCTCGGGAATACGAGTGTGTTCATCTTGTCATAGGGTGTTATCTCAGTGGGTGGAGACCCACACAATAAACAAGATAATATTAAACTCCCATCCTGGGGAGTCCTGCTACATTCTCAAACAGAGGAGCAATAATCTTTCAAGTACATAGGCGGTGCTTAATAAAAGAAAACAGACTAGTATGTCAAGCCCTCAATATTAATGCATGAAACAATGAACCATATTCTTGAAAAAATGGAAAGTTACCAGAGGTTCCAAGGGGAGGTAGAGGGAGATGTAGGTGTAACATAGGAGTTTATAGGGGTAACATAGGGTATTTTGGGGGTGTTGGAATTGTTCTGCATGATTTTGCAATGACAGTTACAGGCCATTATACATTTTGTCAAAACCTATGAAATTGTACGGTGCAAAGTGTAAACTATAATGTAAACCATTGAGCATGGATAGTAGCAATGCTTCATTTCTTCCTCAATTGTAACAAATGTACAATACTCATATAAGATGTTATTAATAGGGGAAAATATGAGAGGGAGAAGGGATAGGGTATATGGGAATCCCTTATATTTTCAATGTGACTTTTCTGTAACCTAAAGTTTCTCTGAAAATAAAATGAAGAAAAAATAAGACACTGGGGGAACATACAGAAGAAATTGTACATATGCATTAAAGATAACATTTCTTTTGGTGATGAAAGGCACAATGCAAAAAAATATTTATCTTTGTTTTTAGGGAGGTTTTGGATTACAAGAAAGTTACAGCTATGGCAGGGTTGGATCACTGGTACAGGGTGTCAGCAGTGGGGGGAGATATGGGGAAAGGTACATATAGGCCTTGCCTCTATGGAATACGAATGTGTTCATGTGGACAGGGGTGTTACCTGAGTGGGGAGAAACCCACACAATAACCAACAAAATATTAAATTCCCATCCTGGGGAGTCCTGCTCCATTCTCTAATAGAGTGGCAAGAATCTCTAGAGTACATGGGCAGAGCCTAGCGAAAGAGGACAGACCAATATGACAGGCCCTTGAGGTTAATAAAGGTTTGTACTTATGAACCTTATTCTTGTAAAATTGAAACTTAGCCTAGTAATATACATTGCCTAAGAGTTATCTCCTAGAAACCTCCTTGTTGCTTAAATGTGGCCTCTCTCTAAGGCAAACAGCATAGGACAAGACTCCTGGGGATGAGCCTCCCTGGCACTGAGGGATTATTACCAAGCACCAACTAGCAATGCATTTGGAAAAGGACCTTGAACAAAAGGGAAAATATTAAATACAAATGAGTTTTTATCACTAAGAGCTTTTAAAGTGAGTCAGGAGGTCATTCCAGAGGTTACACATAAGCACATCTCAGCAGTATCTCACTGACTGCCACAGTAAACAGTGCCTCAAGTAGGGGACTCCTGAGGACTCTAGAGACATCCAGACACTACATGCAGGGCAGACACCCCAGGAAACATGCACTTGGTCAGGGGGCCTTACCTTGGAATATATGTTAACCTATATATATCCCCAATGTAACAGAGTTAGATGCATTTATAATTTTCCTACATATGGATCTTCTGCCCCTTTTATTTGAACGTACAATTAGCACTATATCCATTAAATATATATTCCAGAGACTTAAATCTTCTGTCTGTTCTTATGCCATTTGAGCCCTGAATCTCAGCAGAGTTGCAGCCAACACCTATTCTCCAGTTCATCGGACTCGAACAGAATAACTAACAAAATGATGATGATGGACAGCACCCATACCCAAAACCAAATTATCTACAACTGCAAGCAAGACAGTTCCATCCATCTGCCCCATGTGATCTAAGCCCCCTCTCAATCAGAAGCAGAGTGGGCACCACCATCCCCAAATCCTCAAGATTGAGAAATGAACAAACATAAGAGGGAATGCAACTATAGACCAAAATATACTTATTATTCTAGTAATGAAAGAAGTTGTAACATTGATATAATGAATTATAAAATTGTACGGTGCAAAGTGTAAACCATAATATAAACTATAAACTATAGCTAATAGCAATGCTTCAATATTTGTTCATCAGTTGTAACAAATGTACCACACTCATGAAAGATGTTATTAGTGAGGTAAATGTGAGGGGGGAAGGAGTGTGGTTTACAGGAATCCCCTATATTTTCAATGTAACTTTTATGTAAACTAAAACTTCTTTAAAAATAAAGAGAATGCGGGGAAAACGATATTCTAATATTTTCTTATTTTATCTGTCAATTAGAAAGAATAAGGAAATTTAGAAAAATCATGGAAAACAAAAAATTATGTATTAAAGATAAGCAAATCACAACACAGTACTTAAAAGCAATTTGCAGACTACAGGAAATTCACAAATATAGGATGAAGCAGCCTTTTCTTAAATGGTTATTACATTCTAAAGGAAACATTATTCATTTTTCCAAAGGCTTTTCCATGATTTAACAGCAATTTTGTTTTCTATAAATCGTAATTTTGCAACATAAACCCAATATGACATAGCAGCTTGCTAGAGGCATTTACCTATGTTTCAACTATTCTTCCATTAAATGTGTTTATAAAATGTGAAGGAGAGGTTTACTTTACTATTTTAAAAATATGTTAAAGTGTTTCAGATATGCCATAAGGTGTTTTAGGAATGCCTTAATACCTTCTGTTGGAATATTATGCCACAAATGAACTTGAAATTCTTAAAATATTTACATCAAAACAAATTCTATCGAAAAGTAGCTTAGTCAATTGTATTAGAAGTCTTTCATTCTGTTTGAATGGATTAACATTTTTTACAAAAATATTCAATAGCATTTCCTGTGCTAGATAACACCCTGTTTCAATGACTAAATCAGTAAGTTAGCATTGGAGAACAGAGAAAATCATAAATTACCAATCAATGTGCCTTGCTTTCTCAGACTAAGCTCTGCAATTATACCAGTACAGGTGACTCTGTTTCCTAGGATAGCGGCAGCAAAGTACCACAAGCTGCATGGTAAAAAACTACAGAAATCTATTGCCTCACCATTCTAGAGGCTAGATGTTGGAAGAGTCATGCTCTCTCTGAAGTCGGTAGGTATTTTCATTTCCTAGGCTGGTTAAGCAAACACCTTGAAATGGATTGGCTTAAACAATGGGAATTTATTAGATAACAGTTTACGGCTGTGATAAAGTCCAAATCTAGGCATTATCACATCAATGCTTTTTCCTGAGGACCAGCTGCTGGTGATCCTTTGCTCCTCTGTCATATGGCAAGGAACATGGCAGCATCTGCTGTCTCTCCTTTCTCCGCAGGCTTCTTTATTTTCAGTTACTTGCTTCTGTGGCTTTTTCTCTCTTAATTTAAATTTCTTTTTTTTTTTTTTTTAATAAAGGACTCAATTAATAGCATTAAGACCCATTCTGACTGTGGTGGCTCAAGCCTTAATTGAAGTAGCCTCATCAAAAGGTCCTACTTAAAATGGGGCCTATTTTAAGGAATGGATTAAATTCAAGGACATGTTTTTGTTTTTGTTTTTGTTTTCTGGGATACATACATCTTCAAACCAACACATTAAGGAAGAATCTGTTCCATTCCTCTCTCTCAGCTTCTGGTGGTGGCTGGCAATTCTAGGTGTTCCTTGGCTTGTGTCATGATGCAATTTCTGCCTCCATAAGATGGTCATCTTATAACACTATGTCTATCTGTGTCTCCTCTCCCCTTCTTAAAAGGGTATTTAAGGGCCTACCCTACTCCCATATGAAATCATTTCAACTTTCCTAACTCTAGCTGTAAAAACCCTATTACATTCCACATAGCTTTTTGGGGAGCACAATTCAACCCATAACAACAAGCACTATCTTTTTGGTGGCAGTTCTCAAATCACAAATCACATAATATTATTCGGGCATTAGATGCAGTGCACTAGCATCTGTGCACTTAATTCTTGGTATTTAAGAATTTGTCTAATATAACCAAGACAAAACACTTTCAAATATATAATAACAACATAGAGGAGATAAATTTAATCACAAATAGACAAAATGAAAGAAAATCTGCAGAATTTATCAGTAGCTACATGATTTACATACAATAACTAGCTTTGTGATATCAAAGAAAATAATCTACAGAAACACTGACAACTGCCTCAATTACCTTTGCTCAACTCATTAAGAATAAAACAATACAACGTGGTTTTCAATTGATATTGAATCATTTTTGAATTTTGAAGTTTTCCATAATCATCCAGACAGTATTCTGAGTTAATTATGTTCTAACGTAATTGCATGTAGGATATGAGTGTTTAGCTAAAAAAACCCACAATCTCCCCCAAAGGAATATACAGAAGTTAGCTGTATATCTCTATATTTATGCATCTATATATTTATATATTTACAGATCTGTGTATTTGCATAATTTTGTTTCTCTTGCATGCTCTCTCTCTCTCTCACAATGTCTCTGTAGATAAGACTATGTCTATCTCTAGCAATATCTAACTCTGGTTTTATAATAGGCATATTTTCCTCAGGACATAATTACATGGGGACATAGATCAAAATAATGATAATATATCAAATCTATATTTCTTTGTCTCCACCTATACCCAGCCTGCAAGAACTCCAGCTTCCTCTAATTTCTCTCAACTAGTTCTGGAACCCCTCAGGGAATACATCTCATTTTAGAAAGGAATATGCCTCTGACGGCAGTGGCACTTGTTATTGCCTTTCTCTTTGTTTTCAAAAATATCACCTCTTGATGCTGACACTGCCAAGCTACAAACAAAACCATTTCAAAGCCACCCTTATATTTCCATTCTGTACGTAAACTATTTTAGCCATTGCATTATCGCTATGTCTTTTTATATAATTCATACTCATCCTGTAGAAATCCTAAAAAGGAAACGAATCTTATGTTTCCCATTTTAGGAAATTCTATTAAAAAATAATGCTCTTTTTGTCATGCCTTAAGGAGATTTTATAAATCAACTTTTTAAAAGTATAATTTACATACAACAAAATACTCCCATCTCAAGCGTACAATTTGATGTGTTTTGGAAGATGTTTAAACCCATGTAATTGACACTACAATCTAGAAAGAAAAATATTTCCCTCAACTTAAAAATTTCCCTTATACAGATTTGTTTGCAGCCCACCCCCCTTATCTCCAGCTACCCACACAACAGCACAATCACTGCCATTTCTGGAACTTAGTAAAAAGACATTGTTTAGTTTGTACTTTGAGCCTGGTTTCCTTAACTCAGAAAATGCTTTTGAGACTTACCCATATTTTTGCTTAAATCAGTACTTAATTTATATTTTCATAACTGAGTAGTAATTCAATGTATGGATTTATCACAATTTATCTATTAATCTATTGATGGATTTTGGCTGGTTTCCAGTTAGAGACTAACATGAATTTGGCTTTTATGAATATTTATGTATATCTTTGTGTGGATATAGGGTTTCTTTTTATTTATTTATTTATTTATTTATTTATTTATTTTTTATTTTTATATTTTAAAAGATGCTTAGATTACATAAATGTTACACAAAAATTATAGGGATTCCCATGTTCCCCACCTCCCAAACCTCCCACAACCTCCCACATAAACATCCTTCATTATTGTGGCTCATCACCTGCAATGGATATACACATCCTGGGGCTTTGCCACTGAGCATGGACCACAGTTCACATTGTAGACCACACTCTCTCCCACACAGTTCTGCATGTTATATGCTGATGTAAAATGGCCTTTATCTGTCATTGTAATGTCACTCAGGATAATTCCCAAGTCCTGAAAAAGTACCTGTATAACAACTGCTTTTCCCTTCCCTGCCCCAGTGACCACTGGCTCCACCTCACTGTAATAATTTCTTCCATTGCTTGAATCACAATATGTCTACAACAGAATACCATTAAGTCCACTCTAGTCCACAGCTCTTCCCCCAATCCTGAGGAGTTTGGGATGGTGATGTCCACTCCACCTCCAAGTAAGAGAGGGCTTATATCCCATGTATACGGTGGATGGGATTATCCTGCCTGCAGCTGCAGGCTCTCTCCATTCCCTGGGATGGCCATTGTCCATCATCGTCTCCTCACCAGGTGACTTGGGTGATTCCATTGAGCTGTAGAGTAGGAGTTGCAGCTCCACCGAGAGGTCAGGCACAGCTGGCACATGGGCAGGCCAGAGGCTCCAGTCTCTGGAATTACACCTACAAACTCCAACATTACATATAAGTTTGAATAGAAGGGACTATTGGACCATGTGCAGGGAGGACTTGTTTGAGTCCAACTCTGTCACTCTCAGGAGCACAGATTCCAAAGTAGAGCCCACTGATAAGGCATCAAACTCTGGAGCTAATCCCCCTTATATAGGACCTGGGTGTCTCCAGAGCTGATACAGGTTTTCATGTCTCTTGAGTAACTCCCTAGGAGTTCTTGGGTCCTGTGGTTAATATGCATATGTTTAAACATACCTTTATGTTTATATACATGTTTACTGTATGATTAATGCATATGGTTAATCCATGACTAAATTTTAAAAAGCTGCCAAATTGGTTTTCAAGGTAGTTCTACCATTTTGCTTATTTGTTAAAAAGACTATCATTTTCCCATAAAAGTACCTTGGCTTTTCCCATATATATACATATGAATTTATTTATGACTTTATTTACATCTATTCTCATGTCAATACCATAATGATTTAATTATTTGTATCTTAATAAATCTGTTAAATGATAATATAAGTTGTCTAAAATTTTTTTCAACATTTTATTTTTACTATTCTAGATCATTTGTATTACCATTGAAATTTTAGAATCCATTGTCAGTTTCTATCATAAAGCCCAATAGTACTTTGATTGAAATTGTGTTGAATCTACAGATCAATTTGGGTGAAAATTATATCAAGAATATTATTTTTCAATCTATAAATTAGATATTTATTTCCATTTATTTTGAGCTTTTTAAATTTCTGTCACAGATCGGTAGTTGGAAAAAGGAAGCAGAATTTTAATAGCTTTATTCGATAATTATGGCTCTTTTTCTTTGGTGCTATACCATCTTAGTTTGATAGGCTGCTATAACAAAGTACTACAAAGTGGATAGCTCAAAACCACAGAAATTTATTTTCTCAGTTTTGAAGGTTAGAAGTCTGAAAATCAAGGTGTCAGCAGGACCACTCTCCAACTGAAACCTGTAGGGGCGAATCCTTTCTTGCCTTCTCTAGCTTCCGGTGTTTGCCAGCAACCCTTGGTTGTCTTTGCATTATGGATGTGTCTGCTTCCATCTTCACATAGCCTCTCCCCTGTGTCTGTCTTCCTGTGTCCAATTCTCCCTTCATTATCCGCACAGCAGCTATATTTGTTTAAGGCCCACCCTAATCAAGTTTTGTCCCATCTAATCACATCTTCAAAGACCCTATTTTCAATAAGGTCATATTCTTGGGAGAGGGGCTTAGAACTTGGAAATGTCTTTTTGGTGAATATAACCCATAATGTACACCAAAACTTGGCAAGTGGCTGTTACTTAAAATTTAGTTTGCAATGTGTAATCTGAAAGCATATAAATGAACTTTTTATACTGGGTTTCGTTAAAATCCATTGATCTATTTTGTACTTTGAATAGATTTTTTACCATACATAATTGTGTAACATCATGCATTGGTCAAACTTAAAAACGTTGGTTCACTGAATAGTGCAAATTTTCTAAATGTTGACACATTGTATTGCATGATATTATTGGAACACAATTTGAGATGGGTCTCTTGCACTCTTACCCATCTTGCTGAGTATGCAAGGATTATATGGCTGTGACCTCAAGGTTTTGCATGCAGGCTACTTCTCAGGATTGTTTATGCAACTGGGAATTTGAGAGTGAGGTAATACATCACAGGAATATATCATAGTATCACACAGTGCTTAGGGAATGTATCACAGCAGATTCCCTAAGGTCAGGGCTCCACCCCCAGGGGGACCCAAGTGCACCTGCAGGCTTCATGTGGAATTCTGTATCACCTTGTGGGTTTTGGGACTCAGGAAACAAGTGTGACTATTCTGATATTCCTGCTACTGTTTTTCTGTGAATGATAAAGTCTATTGTCTCTGAGTAAGTGGTCTGGTGTCTTTTGTCCACATCCATGGAATACATAATGTTAACTTACTAACATATATTTATTTAGGTGAGAATTCTCTTGTTTCTGGTTCTCCTATACATTGCCAAACTTGTTAAAGTAGGGTAAAATCAAATTGTTCTGGAGACGATGATGGGTTGCTGACATTAACGTGGCTTTCTAGAATGGGCGGGAGAAGAGTTCTGTGGAGTCATCAGCAGGATTTGAAGGAAGTCCCTGGGAATCAGTAGCAGACATGTGGACCAAATTATATGGGTATAATAAATTGTCCTTTATCTTTGTCAGTTAATGAGGCGAAATTGGGGAGGTGTTTGAAAGACAAGTTCTAAGCGGTCAACTCAAAGGCAATTATCCAAACAACGGCATGGTTATAGCTTACTCCCCTCCTCCTGGGTGTACTTCATTACCATCCTTCATTATCAATCAGCCTCAGGCCTAGTTCATTGAAACAACAATTACTAAGATTTGTCCTAGATTGTGAGAAGGCTCTCCTCTCAGACATAATTTACAGAAATGTATACCTATACTGATCATAAGAGGAGAAACAGGCGTGACTATCAGGGGAAGAAACCAGCAAAGCCTACGACTTTCTTGGGCTCTTCTGGAATATGAAGGGACAAGACCCCTAATGCTCAGTAAGGAGGAAGGGCAGCAGCTGGATCACCTTATACCTCAGCTCTCCCTAAAAGTCTACCTAACTTACACCCTTTCAGAGACAACAATAAACCATTTCAGAGTTTCCTCTGGATCCTGACTACGAGGAAGCTTTAGCCCTTTCAAAGAGATTTCTGTAAAATAGACAAGCTCTTGTGGGAAACAGTAGATGAGGCATTGATTAGTATCCAAATTCTTACTGGTTCTATAATGGTGATGAAGATGTTCTATTGGAAAATGAGAAAAGACTGAGAAATTTAGACAAATTCCTGTGGTCAGCTCTATCACTCCAAAAAAGCCCTCTTAACTTTATGCTAAAATTCCCCAAAATTTAGAGAGATGTCATCATGCCAATGGGTGGAAAATCCCCCAAATATATGTGACTTCCTTTAAAAAGATTACTGCTGTGGGAGCCGAGTTGAAATTGGCCACAGGGCACAAATTTCCCTGGTCCAGCCAAAAGGCAAAGGAGCTATGGCTTTGAAGGAAGGGACTTCCTTTGTTGAAATAGATGGTGTCAGTTATGAAGACTTTGCCACAAAGTACAAGGATCTGGGGGACCAAAAACATTACAAGTAAGTTTAGTTAAAGCCCTGTGCAAATCAAACATGAAAGTGTGAGCAAAATCTCATCTAAAGATATAGAAATGACCACTCCCTCTGAAACTTTGATTCTGGTCTCTCCCTCTCCCTCAAATTCTTTAAAGAAAGAGATGATTCAGGAAAGGGAGGAGGAATTTTTATCCAAAAGGAAGAGTGAAGACCATGTACACATGCATAGGAATGCTAGGATCTTTAGAAAGAAGGAGGTCATGTTTTATTGGGTACCCTGTTAGGCATTGGAAAATGATGGTTTCAATAACCTTTCAGTGGACCCCATCAATCAGTTCAATGTCCTGATGTTGTGGCTGTCACAACTGAAGGTACAATAAGAACTGATGCAGTACATGCATTCACAGATGTATCCCACATGTGCCCGAGCTGGGGAGAACAGCCTGCAATCTAGTAGGGACTTACGCAGCCACGAGACTTTATGACCCTCTCTCCTTTCAAGGTCACACAACGTTCCCCAGCAACCTCATCCACAGTTCCAGCACCTGTTTGTAAGCAAAACCTCTTGTGTACCTGACCAAAGTCCAGTTAGATTGCTATTGCCTGTGCAAGAAATTTCCATAGAGTCCTCAACCTCTGTTCTTCTAAATCCAAACATTTCCCGTGTATCATAGTAACTTACTTTCAATATTTGAGTCAAGGGTGACTGGCTCCTGAATGTGCCAGGATCTGAGCAAGTTCTTTAAAACATGAAAGCTCAGTGTCCAAGGGGTTAGAAAACAGACTTCTTTCTGTACTCCAATGTAGCTGCAGGTTCTGCAATCTTGCCATTATGATCATCCAGCTAACATCCTTTACTCATCAAGAAATCTTCACTGGACTTTTGAAAATAAATGTATATAGAGAGTTGGTAGAGTGACATGTGGTAACATCCCAGCCCACCACCCTATCCCCTGCTAGTTGGTCCAGAAGAACCAATGTAAACCCCAAGAGAAAGAGAAATTACTGATTAGTTAAAGACTTAATTGCTTTCAGAGAATTCATAGAGGACATTTATTCCTAGTAAATTAGATTATCTGGCACAAAAAGAAAGATATGGTTGATGGCATATTATTCCATGGTGGCTCTAATTGTTTGAGCAATTTCTCACATTGTGACCATCACTAATCAGTACACAGACATATAACAATTAGTATGCTTTTTTTTTTTTTAGACATTGCTAATTTTCACCCTACTGGCACTCAAAAATCATGATTAACCTGCATTAATGTGGAAAAACCTTCACTATATACTTGTAGTATTCTCACAGGAGTAACTAAGCTCTGCTGGCTGAATTAAGACTTGACACAAGTGTTCCTACTCTCTGCTGTACAAAGGCTTTATGATATAGATGTCTTATTAACCAGAAATTCAAAATCCTCAGTGTAAACAGCCCCCACTGTGATGTAATCACAGCTTTGAAAGCAGGTATGACTGATCACTCCCACCAAATTTCAGGGGCCTGCCTGTCAAGTAAAATTGCTTGGACTATGTGAGCAGATGTGCAGTGTCAATCACTTCAGCAACTAAATTAAAACTCCTATCTCCGATTCCCCCTCCCAAAAAGGATGTTCAGCACCATTTTAGACTCACTGGCTTCTGTACACATTGTGTCTACTTGTTCATTCTCTTTGGTCCTTTATATCAACTAATCCACAAATAAGAATTCTTTGGGTAGGGCTCAAACCAACAGACTGTATTAGAAGCTGTCCATCAAATTATGACACATTCTCCCCTTGGAATCACATATCCCTAATTACCCCTTTGGGCTTTGTCTCTTTGATAATTTTTCAAAGCATATAGCAGCATGAATTATCCTCTGCTTTTTGATGTCCATTGAGTTTTGGGGTGCATCACCTTCTTGACATGGTACACCCCTTTGAAAAGCCACTATTGTCCTGCAACTTGTTTTGTTGAAATTGCATACCTAACCCCAGGAGGTCTTGTGACTTTCTGGCCTGATATTACTATTTTGAGCTGAGTCAACCCAGACTTGATGACCAATAAGATTAAAAGAGACCAACCAGTCTAACTTATAATCTGACACGAACCTATCAGCATTTCAATGTTACATGAAAAAGTGGCAGCTACTCCTTTGAGAAAAATTAATCTCTCACTCCAATGTTTGAGTCAAGGTCACTGGTCCAACAGAGTTCTAATTCACAGAGGTCCCCCTAAATAGCTGGACCTGGTTCACAGATGGTTCAGTTGAGTTGAAGCCTCAGAGTGCCCATCGGGCTGTTTCTGTTTTTCAGCCCTAACACCATCTGGTGCTGATAAAACTGAAAGCCAGCATAGTCACTCCACCCAGTGAGCAGAACTCAAGGCATTCCTCATAGCTCTGAACAATAACCTTTTGATGAACCTTGTTATATTTACTGTGTATTGGTCTATTTCCAATGGCCTAGTCATCTGGTAAGCCACTTGGAAGATTATAGATTGGCAGTGTCATAGTTTTCTAGCTACTATGGCAATGGGTTGGCTTAACAACAGGAATTTATTGACTTATGGTTTCAGAGGCTAGAATTCTTGCTCCTCCCAAGGTCAGTAGTAAACCAGCTGCTCAGAAATCCTTGGGTTCCTTGGCTTTCTTGTTACATGGAGATGTCCTCTCCTTTCTTTTCTGGGTTCCATTTACTTCAGCTACTGGACCCTCCCCATGGCTTTCCAGTAATAGGCTTAAAACCTATCCTGAGGGGGAGCGGATATGGCTCAAGCAGTTGAGCACCCACCTCCCACATGGGAGGTGCTGGGTTTGGTTCCCAGTGTCTCCTAAAGAAGATGAGCAGACACAATGAACTGATCCAATGAGCAGACGAATGAGAAGATGCAAGCAGGGAGGGGATGTGACTCAAGTGGTTGGGCACCTGCTTCCCACATGGGAGGTCCCGGGTTTGGTTCTTGGTGCCTCCTAAAAAAGACGAGTGGACACAATGAGCAGACAACAAGTGAACACAATGAGCAGACAACTAACAGAAGCAATAAGTAGAAAATGAGTGGAAACAATGAGCATACAGATGAGGGAGCCATCTTGGGGGAGGGGCCTATCCTGAGTCAGTCAGCCACACCTTAACTAAAAATACCTTCAAAAGGTCCTTTTTATACAGGATTCACACCTACAAGGATATGGGTTAAGATCAAGAGCATGTGTTTTTCTGGGGTACATAACAACCTATCACAGAAAGGGTGAAGGCATTCCTCTTTGGGTCATGAATTGTAAAAGCAAATAATGGTTGCTGATCAGACAGTCTAGGTCACTTATGTACATGCCCAAAGTAAGGGCTTATTTTCTGATGACACCAATTGGAATTAAGCTGCAGATCAAGCTTGGCCCATCCAGTTTTCCATCATTATTACATGGATACATCATCATAACAGGTATGGTAACACATTTACCATCATAAACTAGGCACAAAGTAAGTCTCTGATGCAGAAGCTATTGTTTCATGACAGACTTGTGACACTTTCCAAAAGGTCCCATTTGCTCATGGTGATCGAGAAACCCACTCTTGGCAAGTTGACTGCATTGGAATATTTTCCTTACCAGCAGAAAAATTTCATTTTTTTTCAAGGATTTACTTTATTTTTTCTTTATTTATACTCCCCTCAACCAGATGGTTCTCCTGTCTGTCTTTTCATTGATTGTTTGCCTTCTACAAGAGGCACTGGGGACCAAAATTGGGACCTCCCACATGAGAGGTGAGTGCCCAACAGCCTGAGCCACATCTGCTCCCTGCAGGCTGTGGCATCTGCTAGTTTGTGGCATCTGCTTGTTGCAGCAGGGGTGCAGCCTAGCTCGTTGCAGCAGGAGGCAGCATCTAGCTTGTGGCAGCGGGAGGTGGTGTCTAAGCTCGTGGCAGCAGGAGGCGGTGTCTGCTCATTTTCATTTTTTTTGGAGGCACTGGGAGCCAAACCCAGGACCTCCCATGTGGTAGACCCAAGGGGTTGAGCCTCTTCCACTTCTCCCCCCCACTTTTTTTATTATTGCTTTTAATGACAAAAAATTAGACCACATCCAATGCCTTAACTTACATACACAAACCAAAGCAAGCATTTAAAGCATACATATGAAGGTACAAGACATACAATAGTGAATCTTTGGGAAAATGCTTTGCCAATTGAAGCTTACACCAAATTTTGCTTGATGGACAGTTGAGCTCTGCTAGTGCTTGGGTGTGGTTAAGGGTAAAAGCATTTCTGCAAAACCTAGAAAGAACAGTGTTTTGCAAGTACTGAAGCCTTTGAGACTATACTGAGAGGTGTATGTTTTCATAAAGAAGGGAAGGAGGAAAATGGTAAGTCTCTCTTGTAGGGCATTAGGCTGCCTTGCAGAGAACCACGGCGGAAAAGTGGATTTCTCCTTGCTCATGCTCAGAGAATTCTCTGCAGACCTTGGCAGCATCCTGTAATTGCGAGTCCTCTGAACTGGTGCCATGGTTCATTGGGAAAAGCATTCATCATCAAGTTCATAGAGGTGCCATGCACGTTATTAAATAGAATAAAATGAAAGTTCACTTTATCATCTACCCAACATTGGCCCTTCCGTGCCACGGTGTCATTGGCTGCCTGGATAGTCTCATTCTTTTCAAAACATTTTGCTCTGTCTTCAGGTGACATCTTCTCCCTTTCAGAAACAGTTTCATGACTGACCCATCCTCAAAGTCCAGTTTGTCCTGATTATTGGTTTCTGCATGTATAAGTCCAATTGTACCACAAGAGTTCTCAATTGTCTGCTTCATGAAGCATTCTTTAGGACTAACTTCTTGACCTTTCAGTTCCTCAATCTGTTCTTTCCTAAAGTTCTCATGCTGGACCATGAGGGGAAATGAACACAGAAATCCAGTCCCAGCAAGTCCATGAAGGGCCACTGGCAGGCCACCCAGAACTTTGTTCAGTATCTCGGGGTTCATCTCCAACAGTTTAAGCTGCTTCTTATTTGAGCTGCGTCTTCTGAACTGTGAGAGTTGTCACAAACCAGAGAAAAGGAAAAACAGTCTGCATTGGACTTTTGACTCTCTTTTGGGAGCTGTATGTGATGCATCTCTGTTGTCAGTTTTTTCTTCCACATTACTGTGTCCCTATTTCAGTCTGAACAGTCAACTCTGTACACATCACTGTGTCCCTTGAATCTTACCTGTATTATGTTTTCATCTTTTGGGACCATTTATAATATGAAATGGATGTGCATTTGGCCACAAAAAAAAGCACCCAGCAATGGAGCAATGGACAAGATATTTGATGGGCATGTCATTCTCCCTACTGTCCACTGGCAGCTCCTTCTGGAAAATGCTAGAACGTCTTCTTCAGAAATCAACTTAAAAGGATTCTGACTCTGCCTACCCTCCCTCCTCCTGCACCATCCACCACAATACTTCAGTTTGGTCACTAAATGAGACCACACCCAGAAAGGGCTCATCACATTTTGGCATTTTCCTAGATAATGATCAGAATGGAAGGAGTGGGGAAGTTAGATAGACCTACATTGAAAACTTGGGACTTTGTCCTGATGTTTCCTGAGCATGAAGCATTTTTCTTTGCCCTTATGAGGAATGCCCCTAGCTAGCCTGGCAGAGCAGTGAAAGAGGGCGGAGCAGATTCAAACTTAAGTTTGGTTAAGCCATCTGGATTCTTTTGTTAGAGTAACATGATCCTAAATCATGAGGATGGTGGCAACTTGGTTTAGTGCCACCCATATAATCTTTCTTGAAACACATAGTCAAAGACATACAGTAATTTAGAAATTGAGCAAAATAAAGAGCTCTCAGATGGTAACAAAGGCGCATCATTGATACATGAAATTATTTTAAAATAGAAGCAAGTAAAATAACTAGAAGCATGCCATAAAATTAATATACTAACTAAAATATGCACATGTAAGAATAAATGGATAGATGCAAACAGAGAGGAAATAAAATATGTCACTCTTCTCCCAGAGAAGGGGTACAATACATGTTTAGTTCTTAATACTTATAATTAGAAAATTCTGCTTCTTAAAACTTTTAAGGAATGATTGGTAGAATTTTGTAAAAAGTATAATTTTTCTAAATTTCTTGAGGAAAACCAATTCAAAGAAGGCACTGTATGTATAGCTAATATCCAAGTACAAAGTAAAAAAAATAATAGAAAATATAAGAAAGGCAACAATTATAGCATCATTCCTAGTGATATATGCAAATGACTGAAACAGTATATTAAAATTTAGAACTAATTTTTAGAAATATTAAAGAAGAAAAGATTAAAACCTAAATTTTAATTTACGTTCACGATTTAAAATTTATCTACAATCCGATGTCAACTCTGATTCTTCCAGTGGAGTCATGACAACGTTTCTGAAGGAATACTAAAATTGAGCCTTATGTTCAGATGATAACCATTTGGATCACTGAAATGAAATATTCTAAATTATTTTCTAAAAAGTTGCTCTATTACAAGGCTTCTTAATCTGAAATCAGTGGACTCAGAAGAAATTTATAAAGAGCTTCATGGACTAAGAAACTGAAACTATATATACAATTGTTTGATGCTCCTTTTTCCTTACATTTTAAGAGATTAGTAAAAGTATCATGACCTCAAGACTACAAGGACTAACACTTTATGACAAACCCCAAATAATTTGCAGGAATATTATGGTAATATTCAAATTTGTTTTACCTCGTCAAACAGTATTGATTTCACATGCAAAAGCAAACAAGCCTACACACTGAAGTGCACATACAACTCTTTTCTTCTCTCTACCTCAGTTTCATTCTTGTAAGTCAGTAGTATGGAAATATATATTCTATCACATGTGTAGTCATTTAGATTGGAAATCAGAAAGAGTGTGGATTTCATTTACCTCTGATTTTGGTGTAAGTGTGGAGGCATGACTTACAGACTGTTACTTCCCACTGTTTTATAAAGCAAGTAGTTTTTTTCAAACTTAGAAATTCTCTGGCTGAGTGGGAGCTCCCCAGAGTGGGGCATCCAAGGGCAGCTTCTATGGTGCTCTGGGGTCCTTTTTAAGGGCATTATATGTCTGCTTCCCACACAATTTGAAAACTTCTGCATGATAACATTTTGTCTGTAAGTGCTATTTTTCAAAATTCACATAATTCAAAAAATGATGATACCCATATTTTAATATCAGAACCCCTCCTTCATTATTTTGATATCCCCTTCAATCATTGGCCTCTGACCTTTCCAGATTTCAAAGAAATTTCCCCCAACATATCAATAAAATGTCTAAAATATTACTATAGATTAAAACTTCCTTCACATACATTATGCATTTATCCATCAAAATAATATGGCATGGATATTAATCTAGCAGAATGGGTTACTTTGGCTCAAATAAAGCTTTTTAATGTTGTATTAGAAATGTGCATATTGAAAATGACATCTTCTTGGCAGCTTCTTCAGACTTCCTACTAAAATATCTTTAAAAATGCCAAATGATCAAAATTCGCAATGATATAGAAAACTACGATTTAGAAAAAAAAACACTGGGACTAGAATTTTGAGGAACTTTCATTAATTTCAAGTTGATGAAATAGAATTAGAAAGAACAATCTGGGAACCAGCATGCTTCACCCATTCCTGGAAATTGATAAGCCCAACTTCCTGAAAGTGAGTTAAAACACCAGAGCATGATGGAAGGGCAGAATGCTCTATCTATTTATCCCACCTTACCGCATCAGTGAATTAAAAATATATTTCTCTAATCTTTTTGAGAATTCAACTCTTACTCATCATTCAACAACATCAGTACCTTCTAAGAACCAGGCACTGCTAGGAACAAATCATGTCTGGGAGTCATCCAGATGACCCTATTTCAATACTGAGGAGTGAATTGGAAGAAAGATTGTTTTCAGTTGGCTTGGCTAGAAGCTGGGGAATTCAACTAGTGTCCCAGATGAAGGTGATGGAGGGAGAGAGGCAGAGACTATATTGGGAAGAACTGACTTGATATATCTACCCTCACTTAAGAATGAATTTTAGGGGAAAAGATAGGTGAAACTCAATTTGAGCAAAATACTAAGGACTCAGAGTTAAAGCAGATTTTTAAAAAGTGTATATATGTTTGACTTTCACACTATAATGAAAGTCACCATAAAGAAAAGTTTCATTCTTCTCCTTCCATCTGCATGAAACATTATCTTTTCCCCCAATAGTGTCATAATTTAGAGAAGATAGAGAAGTATTATTTATTGGACTCCTGCAAACCCTCAACAAATACCAACATATCAGACACAGACAGAAGAAGAAGACTGGAAAATTATGGTAACAGAGAAAAGAGATAGGATTTTCCGTTGGAATAGTAAAGATAGGGGAGCATGGGAACAAAGAGCAACTTTCCACTCCCAATCTCCATCACATCCACAGAGTTGGGAAGCTTGTGCCCCCCAAAAAGGGTCACTTTTTCAGAACTTATGTGCTACGGTAATGAGTAGGCAGGTTTGCTTAAAAGAGCTATGTTTTTCCTGGGTGGCGTATACAAAATCAAGTTTAGCTTCTGAAAACTACTTAAGCAGAAACCTATTCAGTTTAGGTGCAGATACTTTGACAAATATTCTTCAGTTAATTGACTTAATAAACGCTTATGTCATCTATGTAGCAGACACTGTTCTAGGAATTAGATGCACCATTGTAGGTGTTGCATTCCAGTGTCATGAGGTAGGTTGAATGGCAAGTAGCTCCTTGATGTACTTATATCTATTGACTTTCCATTAGATCAATAAAAATTCTGGTACAAGCTGTACTCTGGATAAAAAGAGAACATGCTGGTAATTGACATCATATATTGGATCGTCACTTACAAGCTTATGACAATTATTATTTTTCCTTTCCGAAAGTACAACTAATATTGAAAAAAGGTCAGGGTTTCATAATACATCTGAAATTAGAGTTCATTTTTATCATAATGTAATAATCTAAATGCCACTATTTATACCCAAAGGGCAGTTCTAACACTTGTGCCCTTTAGGATACAGATATGGAGCTATAACTTTTGTTTCTTTACCTGGAAGTATGGGCAATGAATTCTTGCAGAGTAAATCCTAATTCAGAGCTTATTTATTCCAATACAATTCGGTCCATGTACAGAGACAGAAGACATACACCTGTATTAGTCAGCCAAAGGGCTGCTGATGCAAACTACCAGGATTCTGTTGGCTTTTATAAAGGGTGTTTATATGGGGTAGAAGCTTACAGTTACCAGGCCATAAAGTATAAGTAACTTTCCTCACAAAGTCCATAGGCACGTGTTGCAAGATGGCTGCCAACATCTGTGAGGGTTCAGGCTTCCTGGGTTCTTCTCTTCCTAGGGCTTGCTTTTCTCCAGGCTCAGCTCCTTTGTTATCTCCACAAGGCCAGCTGTAGACTTTCAGGTGAATAGCTTATTTCTCTTTCTGGTGCAATTCCTCACTGCCATGCTCCTCTTTGTGCTTGCTTCCCAGGGCTCCAGCTCAAAAACTCGAGCATCAAAAACTCCAACTCTGTCCTTTGCCATGTCTTTTATCTGTGAGTCCCCACCCACCAAGGGGCAGGGACTCAACACCCTAGTGATGTGGCCCAATCAAAGCCCTAAACATAATTTAATTGAGCCAAGGTACAGACCAGTATATAATCCAATATGGACATAATCCAAGAGCCAGTGCCTGGTTCTTAGAAGGTAATCCAATATCTATTTTTGGAATTCATAAACCATATCGAACTGCTACAACACCCAAACTCTATATTCTAGAAACTCTGAAATGGCTAAATTCTCTTTTCAAGATGAGTTGTTGCAGCATAATATTGAGGAAAACAGTATGCCAAAGTGTCCCTGAGCTGGAAAAAGCATAGTGATTATTTCATAGCTGTTTTAACAGCCCTAGCTTCCAGATTGCAGAACTTCATTACTTTATTTATTATCTGATTACAGGCAAAAACGTTTTACTTCTCTCAAAAAAGATGTAGATATGTATCTCTATCTATCGACCAAGTGTATCCAACAGCCAGCGCAGAATGCCACAGACTTTGGGGAGAAAGCATTGCCTGGATGATGCCTCGATTTTGACTTTCTTTCAGCCTAGAAACTGTGAGCAAATAAATTTCCATTGTTTAAGCCGATTGATTGCATAGTATTTGTTTGAGCAGCCCAGGAAACTAAAATAATGTCATTTCAAGTTAAGTGTTGAGAATAGCATTCCTTCTCCTCTAGTATCAATTCTTATAGAATTTGCCTCATTCTATGGCATGCACGGCTGTTGGAAAATGTAGTTGAAAAAGTGTTACCTTTCACAGAACCCTTATTTATTCTCATTTGCTGTTAGGTCTGTCTGTTCTGCATTCTTAGCATTTATTACATGAGCTCCAATTGGAGAAATTTTCTTTGAATTGAGATGCCAAAATATGCCCGTGTTTACTTATAATGTTGAAATTAAATTTACTATTAATGTAGTCTGAATTCTCTCTACTGTGTGTGTATATGAATGTGTGTGTGTATATATATAAACTCTCATGCCTTTAGTTATTAATCCTACAGAATTTTGGCTTCTTGAGAAGAAAACTGGACATTCTATCCTGAAAGAGAATAAATACTATGTAAATGAGACAAATCATTAGATATTTTGTTGGCTCACTGCCCCTTTGGATAAACTAATTAATATATCTGAGTACATTACTGATGTCCAAGCAGTTAAAGAGATTACGGCATTTGGCCCAGTGGCCTGTGGATGTGGTGGGGCAAGGAAAGTAATATCTGATAATTGGAAGGGAAATATGCCTGATCATGGCATTTTCATAGCATTCAATAGAAAAATGACTGCCAATTTTCACAAAAAATATTTAGCTCATGATTTTGCCTTCTGAGATGTAAAGTATGTAATCTTTTCATAATGGAGATATTCACACCATTTCAATTTTCAAAGACTAGACACAAATCTATGTTTAAGTAACTAAAATGAACTGAATATTTATATTTGTATTTTTAGACAAAGAGAAAGATCAGATCATTATAAATATGGAGCAATTTCTTTTCATCTTCAATATGTGACTTGGCCTTCATCTTTGATGAAAAGGCAATGTCTATGGTGATTTTTTTTGGAGAATTTATATATAACTGCTATTAATATTCCAGAATAGTTCTATAACAACTTTATTTTAATGTGCTAATATTCACTGTGCTTCTCTATTTTCATAATTATACTTTCATATATTGATACATTCCTAAATTTTTATATTATTTTCTTATTTGAATCATTAATAATCCATAAAACAAATAATTCAGAAGAAATTATTATTCTGTATATTACAATATATCTTATATGTACACATGTCTGTCCAATTGATGCCAATTGATTTATATGTCTAGCACACTACCCATATTCTTTTTTTTCTTAGAGAACTTGTGAATTTATAGATATCATGCAGAAAATACAAAGCTCCCATGTGTCCTTCCTCACATACAAAGTTTTCTCTGTTGCTAACACTTTGAATTAGTATGGCAACTGCGTCACAACTGAAGAAACAATACTATTATTACATTATTAACTAAACTCTAGAGTTTCATTAAGGTTCACTCTTTTTGTTGTACTGTCTTACCATTTCTTTTGAAAATTTCTTTCTAGTAACCTATGGTCAACTTAAAATTTCCTCTATTAACCAAACTGAAATATATAATTCAGTGGTGTAAATTACATTCACAATGTTGTGTTACCATCCATTACCAAAACTTTTCCATCACTCCAAACAGAAACTCTGTTCAATTTAAGCATTAATTCCTCATTCCATACATCTACCACATCCCCTGAAAACCTTTATTCTACTTTTTGACTCTATGAATTTGTTTATTCTAATTATTTCATATCAGTGAGATCATACAATATTTGTCCTTATTTAATTCAACATGATGTTTTCAAGGTTCATCCATATTGTTACATGTATCAGAACTTCACTCCTTTAAGGCGGAAGATTATTCCATTGTATGTATATATCAAATTTTGTTTCTCCATTCATTGGTTGATAAACATTTGGGTTGCTTCCATCTTTTGGCAATTGTGAATAATGCCATAATGAACATTTGTGTGCAAATATCTATCCAAGTCCCTGCTTTCAATTTACATGGGTATATATCTAGTAGAGGAATTGGCAGGTCATATGGGAATTATATATTTAACTTTCTGAGAAACTGTCAAACTCTCCTCCACAGCAAATGCACCATTTACATTCCCATCAATAATAAATGTTCCTGTTTCTCCACATCCCCTCCAACACTTGTAATTTTCTGTTATTTTTAATAATAGCCATTCCAGTGGGTGTGAAATGATATCTCCTTGTAGTTTTGACTTGCATTTCCCTAATAGCTAATAATGTTGGGCATCTTTTCATGTACATTTTAGCCATTTGTATATCCTCTTTGGAGAAAGGTCTATTCAAGTCTTTTGCCATTATTTAATTGTGCTGTTTGTCTTTTTATTGTTGAGATGTAGGATTTATTTGCATATGCTGGATATTGAGCCCTTATCAGATATGCGGCTTCCAGATGTTTCTTCCCTTGAGTAGATTGTCTTTTCACTTTCATGATAAGGTCCTTTGATGTCCCAAAAAATTAATTTTGAGGAGGTCACATTTATCAAATTTTTCTTCTGTTACTTGTGCTTTGGGTGTAAAGTCTAAGAAACCATTGCCTAACACAACATCTTGAAGATGTTTCCCTACATTTTCTTCTATAAGTGTTATATTACTGGTTCTTTTATTTAGATCTTTGATCCATTTTGAGTTAATTTTTATATATGGTGTGAGTTAAAGGTCCTCTTTCCTTCTTTTATGTATGGACAGCCAGTTCTCCCAGCACCATTTGTTGAAGAGACTGTTCTTTCCAATTATGTCTTGTCAAAATCAGTTGGCCATAGATGTAAGGGTCTATTTCAAAACTCTCAGTTTGACCCCATTGGCCTATATATCGATCCTTGTACCAGTACCATGCCATTTTGACCCATGTAGCTTTGTAATAAGCTTTAAAGTGAAGAAATGTGACTCCTCCAAATTTGCTGTTCTTATTCAAGATGATTTAGGCTATTTGGGACCTCTTATCCTTCCAAATATATTTGATAGTTGGCTGTTGCATTTCTGCAAAGGAGTCTGTTGGAATTTTGATTGGGTTTGCATGGAATCTGTTAAGATTTGGTAGAACTGACATCTTAAAAATATTTAGTCATCTAATCCATGAGTATGGAATGTCCTTCCATTTATTTAGATTTTGGATTTCTTTTATAAATGTTTTGTAGATTTCTGTGTACAAGATCTTTATATCCTGTGTCAAATTTATTCCTAGATATGATTCTTTTAGTTGATATTATAAATGGTATTTTTTCTTGATTTCCTCCTCAGATTGCTCATTAGTAATGCATAAACTTTACTGATTATTTCGTGTTTGACCCCACCACTTTGCTGAACTTGTTTCCTTGCTCTAGTAGCCCTGTTGTAGTTTTTTTTCAGCACTTTATATATATAGGATCACGTCATCTGCAAATAGTGAAAGTTTTCCTTTTTCCTTTCCAATTTGGATGCCTTTTATTTCATTTTCTTGCCTGACTTCTCTGGGTAGAACTTCCAGTTCAATGTGGAATAACAATGGTGAACAATGGTGATAGTAGGCATATGTGTTTTGTTCCAGGTCTTAGAGGGAAAGTTTTCAATCTTTTACCATTGAGTAGGAGGCTAGCTGTGGGTTTTTCATATATGCCCTTTATCATGATAAGGAATTTTTTTTTCCATTTCCTATTTTTTAAACGTTTTTAACAGGAAATGATGCTGGCTTTTGTTAAATACCTTTTTTGCATCAATTGAGAAGACCATGCGTATTTTTCCTTACTTTGTTTATGGGTGTATTACATTAACTGATTTTCTTATGTTGAACCATCTTTGCATACGTGGGATAAAACCCACTTGATTGTGGTGTATAATTCTTTTAATATGCTGTTGGATTGAGTTTACTAGTATTTTGTTGAAGAATTTTTCACTTATATTCATAAGAGAAATCGTTCTGTAAGTTTCTTTTCTTGTAGATTCTTTATCTGGCTTCAGTATTAGGGTGATATTGACCTCATAGAATGAGTTTAGGTTGTGTTTCCTCCTGTTCAATTTATTTTGGCAGGATTTGAGCAGGAATTGTAATAATTCTTCCTGGAATATTTTGTAAAATTCACCTGTGAAGCCATCTCATCCAGGAATTTTATTTGTTGGGATGTTTTTGATGACTGATTCAATCTCTTTACTTGTAATTGGTCTGTTGAGATCTATTTCTGCTAGAGTCAGGGTAGCTTGTTTGTGTGTTTCTAGGAATTTTTCCATTTCATCTAGGTTGTCTAATTTGGCATACAGTTGTTCATATTATCCTCTTAATATCCTTTTTATTTCTGTGGGATTAGCAGTAATGTCCCCTCTCTCATTTCTGATTTTATTTATTTCTGTCTTCACTCATTTTCTCTTTTTTGTTTGACAGTCTAGCTAAAGGTTTATAAATTAATTGATCTTTTCAAAGAACCAAATTTTGGTTTTGTTAATGCTCTCTGTTGTTATTATTCTCCATTTCACTTATTTCTTCTCTAGTCTTTTTTGTTTCTTTCCTTCTGCTTTCTTTGGGTTAAGTTTGTTGTTCTATTACTAATCCCAGGTGTGAAGTTAGGTCTTTGATTTTAGCTTTTCTTATTTTTTAATCTAAGTAAGTAGGGTTATAAATTTCCCTCTCATGACTGCCTTTACTGAATCCCATAAACTTTTTTTTTTTTTTTTTTTTTTTTACCAGGAGGTCCTGGGGATCGAACCTCAGTCCCTCCATATGGCAGACGGATGCCGAACCTCTTGAGCCACATCTGTTTCCCAGAATCCCATAAGCTTTGATATTTTTTGTTCTTGTTTTCCTAAATCTATAGGTAGTTATTGATTTCCTTTATAATATCGTCTTTGTCCAGTTGGTTGTTTGAGTGTGTTATTTACCTTCCATATCTTTGGGCATTTTACAATTATCTGCCTGTTCT
The DNA here is from genome assembly GCA_026826555.1 of Tolypeutes matacus. Classification (NCBI taxonomy): domain Eukaryota; kingdom Metazoa; phylum Chordata; class Mammalia; order Cingulata; family Chlamyphoridae; genus Tolypeutes; species Tolypeutes matacus. Next base: position 2,984,200 of record JAKSZT010054341.1, on the reverse strand, counting down.
TGATTTCAAGTTTCATCCCCTTATGGTCTGAAAAGATGCTTTGTGTAATTTCAATATTTTAAAATTCCTTGAGGTGTGTTTTGTGATCCAACATGCAGCCTCTCCTGGAGAATGATTCATGAGCTTTTGAGAAGAATGTATGTACTAGCTATCTGTTAGGGTCTAGCTCACTTTTCATATTATTCAAGTTCTCCTATTTCCATATTGATTTTCTATATAGATGATCTCTCTACTGATGAGAATGGTATATTGAAGTCTCCAACTGTTATTGTAGAATTATCTATTTCTCCCTTCAGGTTTGCCAGTGTTTGCCTCATGTATTTTGGGGCACCATGGTTAGGTGCATAAATATTCATAATCATTATTTTTTATTGGTGCATTGACCATTTTTTAAAATATACACTGTCATTCTTTGTCTCTTGTAATAGTTTTTGAATTAAAATCTATTTTGTGTGATATTAGTATAGAACCCCAGATCTTTTTTCCATTACTATTTGTATGGAATATCCTTTTCCATCCTTTTACTTTTAACCAATTTGTTTCCTTGAGTCTAATAGGTGTTTCTTGTAAGCAATACATGGTTGAATAATACTTTTTTAAAAATCCATTCTGCCAATTTGTTTCTTTTGATTGGGACCTTTAATTCATTAGCATATAATGTTTTTAGTGTAAAGGCAGTATTTACTTCATCTATTTTGTCCTTTTTTTTTTTTTAAACAAATCTTACTCTTTTTTTCCCCATTGGAAAAACAATTTATTGAAGTATATCATCCATACATGATCATACATAAACAATAAGTGTGTTTACCATACATAAATAAAATTTGTGAACTTACCAAAAAAACATGCATAACATCATACAGGGCTTCCATACATCACCCCACAACAAATAACTTACATTTTTTTTAAAAACATTTGTAACAAATTATGAAAGAGGACTGTCAAAGTATTAGTACTAACTATAGTCTGTTACCTTTGGTGTATTTTTCTCTCAAACCACCCTATTTTTTTGTTGTTCATAAATCATACTATTTATATAAAGTGCACAATCAATGGCATTTGGTATAATCATTGAGCTGTGCATTCATCATTTCAATCAAAACAGGAGCATTTTAATTACTCAAGGAAAAAAAAAAAAAAGATAAACCAACATAAAACAAACCACTATCATACCCATATGTTAGCTAATTACAAATCCTATGATGTGCTTTCACCATTTCTATTATTTCCAAGCATTTACAAACAACTTTTTACCAGTTCTATACAGATTAAACCTCAGCTTTCCATTCTCTAACTACATTCTTTTCTCTGGTGACTTATATTCTAGCTATTAACTCCATGAGTTTGCTCATTATATATAGTTCATAATAGTGAAGTCAGACAATATTTGTCCGTATTTGCCTGACTTGCTTCACTCAGCATAATGCCCTCCAGGTGGATCCATGTTGTCATATGCTTCATGACTTCATTTCTTCTTACAGCTGAATAGTATTCCATTGTGTGTATATACCACAGCTAGTTTATCCATTCGTCAGTTGATGGACACTGGGTTGTTTCCATCATTTGACACTTGTGAATAATGTCGCTATGAACATCAGAGTGTAAATGTCTGTTCACGTCACTGCTCTCAGTTCTTCTGGGTATATACCTAGTACTGGTATTGCCAGGTCACATGGTAGATCTATATCTAACATCCTTAGGAAACACCAAAGAGATTTGCACAGTGGCTTTACCATTCTACATTCCCACCAGCAGTGAATAAGTATAACTAGCTATCCACATCCGATTCCATACTTGTAGTTTTCTGTTTTGTTAATAGTCACCATTCTTTTCGGTGTGAAATAATATCTAATTGTTGCTTCGATTTGCATTCCCTAATAGCCAGTGATGCTGAGCATGTTTTCATGGATTTTTACACCATTTGTATTTCTTTTTAGGAAAATATCTATTCAGGACTTTTGCCCATTTTTTAGCCAAGTAATTTGTCTTTTTACTGTTGAGTTGTAGGATCTCCTTATATATCATGGATATTAGACCCTTGTTGGATGGGTGATTTCCAAATATTTTAATATTTTCTCCCATTGAGTAGGCTGCCTTTTTAGCCTCTTCACAAAGTCCTTTGAGGTGCAGAAGTGTTTAATTTTGAGGAGGTCCCATTTTTCTATTTTTTTTCTTTTGTTGTTTTTACTTTGGGTCTAAGGTTTAAGAGACCCCTAACTGCTACAAAGTCTTGTGAATGTTTCCCTATGTTATCTTCTAGGAGTATTATGGTCCTGGCTTTTATGTTTAGGTCTCAAAATGTTTTGATACATTTTGAGTTGATTCTTGTATAAATAGTGAGATAGGGGTCCTCTTTCAATCTTTCAGTTATGGATATCCATTCTCCCAGCACCATTTATTTTATTTTGTTTTTTCTTTTTGGATATTTTCTTTATTTTTAAAGAAGCTTTATGTAACATAAAAGTTACATAAAAAATATATGGGATTCCCTTATACCCCACCCCTTCTCACAGTTTCCCCCATTAACAATATCTTTCATTAGTGTCGTGTATTTGTTATAATTGATAAACACATATTGAAGCATTGTTATTAGCCGTAGTCTATAGTTTACATTATGGTTTACAGTTCACACCATACAATTTTATAGGCTTTGACAAAATGCATAATGGCCTGTATCAGTCAATGCCATGCCATGCAGAACAATTCCAGTGTCCTCAAAATGCCCCATGTTAGACCTATTCTTCCCTCTCCCTCCTATCAGAACCTCTTGTGACCACTGTCACAAGGCAGTGTTAGTAATTAGTAACAATGTTATTAACTCTACCATTACTAAAATAATAATAAGTCAACTTTAGTCCATAGTCGCATTCTCCCCTTATATTTGTTCGCTCCCCAATCTTGAGGATTTGGGGATGGTGATGTCCATTCTGTTACCAACTGAGAGGGGGCTTAGATCCCATGGCACAGATAGATGTAACTGTCTTGCTTGTAGTTGTAGATACTCTCTGTTTTGGGGGATGAGTGTTGTCATTGTCCATCATCATCCTATTTTGTTGTCCTTGGGTGAGTTCGATGAACTGAAATGTAAGCCAGCACCATTTATCGAAGAGACTGTTCTATCCCTGAAAAGTGGAGTTGGTAGCCTTGTCAAATATCAGTTGAGAGGTAAGATTCTATTTCTCAATTTGATTCCATTGATTGATGTGTCTATTTTTATGCCAATACTGTGCTGTTCTGACCACCATAGCTTCTTAATACACTTCAAGTTCAGGAAGTGTGAGTCTTCTGACTTCACTCTTCTTTTTTAGGACGTTTTTGACCATTTGGGACCCTTTTCCCTTCCAAATAAATTTGTAATTTACTTTTCTATTTCTGTAAATTAGGCTCTAAGAATTTTGATTGGTATTGCATTGACACTAAAAATAAATTTGGGTAGAATTGCCATCTTCACTATGTTTAGTCTTTCAGTCCATGAATATAGAATGTCATTTATTTAGATCTCCTTTGATTTCCTTTAGCAGTGTTTTGTAGTTTTCTGAATACAGATCCTTTACATTCCTGGTTAAATTAATTCCTAGATATTTGAGTCTTTTTGTTACTATCATAAATGGGATTTTTTTTCTTGATTTCCCCTTCAGCTGCTCATTCCTAGTGTATAAGAAACACTACTGATTTTTGTGTATTGATCTTGTATCTGCCACTTTGCTGAACTCATTTATTACTCTAATAACTTTGTTGTAAATATTTCAGGATTTTCTAAATATAGGATCATGTCATCTGTGAACAGTGATAACTTTACTTCCTCTTTTATTTCTTTATCTTGCCTAATTGCTCTAGGAAGAACTTCTAGCCCAATGTTGCATAGCAGTGATGACAGTAGGCATCCTTGTCTTGTTCCTGATCTTAGAGGGAAAGCTTTCAATCTCTCCCCATTGAATATGATGTTGTCTATGGGATTTTCATATATGCCCTTGATTATATTGAGGAACTTTCTGTCTATATCTATATGTATCTTTTTAAAGTATTTTTTTAATCAAGAAAGGATGCTGGATTTTGTCCTTCTTCTGCATTAATTGAGATAATCATGTGTTTTTTCCCCCTTTGATTTGTTAATGTGGTGTATTATGTTAATTGATTTTCTTATGTTGACCCTCTCTTGTATAACAGGAATAAAACCCAATTAATTGTGGTGTATAATTGTTTTTATATGCTGTTTTATTTGATTTGCAAGTATTTTGTTGATCATTTTTGCATCTATGTTTATTAAGGAGCTTGGTCTGTAATATTCTTTACTTGTAGTATTTTTATCTGGCTTTGGTATTAGGGTGATGTTGGCTTCATAATATGTGGTGAGTAATTTTACCTCCTTTTCAATATTTTTGAAGAGTTTAAACAGAATTGGTATTAATTCTTCTTGAAATGTATGGTAGAATTCACCTGCGAAGCCATCTGGTCCTGGGCTTTTCTTTGTTGGAAGATTTTTGATGACTGATTCAATCTTTTTGCATGTGATTGGTTTGTTGAGTTCCTATATTTCTTGTAGAGTTAATGTAGGTTATATGTGAAATTCTAGGAATTTGTCCATTTCATCTAGGTTGTCTAAGTTGTTGGCATACAGTTTCTCATAATATACTCTTATGACTGCTTTATATTTCTGTGGGGTCAGTCATAAAGTCCCCCTTTCATTTATGATTTTATTTTTTTGCATTTTCTCCCTTTTTTTCTTTTTAGTCTTGCTAAGGAATTGTCAATTTTATAGATCTTCTCAAAGAACCAGCTTTTGGTTTTGTTTGTTTTCTCTCTCTCTCTTTTTTCTTTTTTGTTTTCAATTTCATTTTCTGCTTTCTTTGTTAATTCTTTCTTTCTGTTTACTTTGGGATTGGTTTACTGGTCTTTTTCTAGTTTCTCCAGTTGTTCTGTTAGTTTTTTGATTTTAGCTCTTTCTTCATTTTTAATATAGGCATTAAAGGCTGCAAATTTCCCTCTCACACTACCTTTGATGTATCCCACATGTTTTGATATGTTGTGTTCTCCTATCATTCATCTCTAGATATCTACTAATTTCTCTTTCAATATCTTCTGTGACCTATTGATTGTTTAAGAGTGAATTGTTTAGCCTCTGTTATTTGCAAAAATTCCCCTTTCCCACCTATTATTGATTTCCAGCTTCATTCCATTATGATCAGAGGAGGTGCTTTGTATAATTTCAATCTTCTTTCATTTATTGAGAATCATGTTGTGGCCCAACATGTGGTCTATCCTTGAGAAAGATCCATGATCACTTGAAAAGAATATATAACCTGCTGATTTGGGGTGCAATGCTCTGTATACATCTGTTAAGTCCAGCTCATTTATCATATTGTTCATATTGTTCTCTGTAATCTTGTTGATCTTCTGTCGAGTTCTTCTATCTATTGTTGAGAGTGGCATGTTAAAGTCTCCAGCTATTATTGTAGAGATGTCTATTTCTCCTTTCAGTTTTGCTAGAGTTTGCCTCATGTATTTTGGGGCACCCTTGTGAGATGTATAGATATATGTGACTATTTTTCCTTCCTGGTGGATTGTCACTTTTATTAATATATAATGGCTTCTACATCTCTTACAACTTTTTTGCATTTAAAGTCTGTTTTGTCTGCCACCAGTATAGCTACTACTGCTTTCTTTTGGTTGCTATTTGCATGAAATGTATTTTGTCCAACCTTTCAATTTCAGTCATTTGCTTCCTTGGGTCTATACTGAATCTCCTGCAGACAGCATATTGATGGCTCATGTTTCCTTATCCATTCTGTAAGCCTTTGTCTTTTGATTGGGGGGTTTAATCCATTAACATTCAATTTTATGGCTGTAAAGGCATTACTTACTTCAGCCATTTTATTCTTTAGCTTTCATATGTCCTACCTTATTTTTGTCCATCTTTTTACCTCTTTGGTTACCCTTTCTGATAATCTTCACTTCTACCCTCTTCTCCAATCCTCTCTCTCTTGTCTTGTCTTTTCTGGCTGCAGAACTCCCTTTAGTGTTTCCTGTAGAGCTGGATTCTTATTTTCAAACTCTTAGTTTCTGTTTATCTGTAAAAAATTTAAGATAACTGTCATAGTTGAAGGATAGGTTTACCAGAAAATGAATTTTTGGCTGGCAGTTTTTCTCTTTCAGTACTGTAATTATATCATGCCACTGCTTTTTTGCCTTCATGATTTCTGAAGAGAAATCTGCACTAAGTCTTATTGAATGGACATTGTATGTGATGTTTCACTTTTCTCTTGCTGTTTTCAGAATTTTCTCTTTATCTTTGGCATTATACATTTTATGTGTCTTGAGATAGGTCTATTTAGATTTATTCTAATTCAAGTATGCTGTGCTACCTTGACACATATATTCATGTCTTTCATGAGTTGGGAGATTTCCAGCCATTATTTCTTCAAATACTCGTTCTGTCCCTTTTACCTTCTCATCTCCTTCTGGAACTCCCATATCACATATGTTGGTGCACTTTGTGTGATCAATCAACACCATTAGCCCCTGCTCAATTCTTTCCATTGTTTTCTCTCTCTGTTCTTCTTTCTCTTCAATTTCAGTTGTTCTTTTCTCTACATCACTGATTCTTTCTTCCATGATTTCAAATCTGCTGTTGTGTGCCTCTATTTTATTCTGAATCTCACGTATTGTATCTTACATTCCCATAACCTCTATTATTTTTCTACCCAAATTTTCAAAATTTTAATGACGCTCACTCAATGTCTTCTTTTATTTCTTTAGCCATGTTATCCTTCAATTCATGATATGATTTATTAATTTGTATTAATCTCATTGATTAACTGTTTCAAGTCCTGTGTCTCATCTGGAGCTTTGATTTGTTCATTTCCCTGAGTCATATCTTCCTTTTTCTTTGTATGGCTGTTAATCTTTTTGTGGATGCCTTGGTATCTGATTCTGATGCTAAATTTACTCTGAGGTTCTGTTTCTCTCTCTTGCCTGGGAATTTACTGTTAAGAAGGTGTGTGCTACCTCTGTTATTTAACTCTGGTTCCTCTTGTTCAAAATATTTATGATTACTCCAGTTTAATTGCTTAAATCAGGGCTAAAGATCCAGTAATGGGGTGCAGGCCAGTTTCCAAGGGCCTTGGAGAAAGTAGCAGTACAAGCACCTACCTGCCTTATTTATTTATTTATTTATTTATTTATTTATTTATTTATTATTTTTGCTTTTTTGTGCATTTTTCTTGTCTGTCCAGCAGATGGTGATCTTTGGCAGACCCCACAGCTCAGACCCCAGGTGCTAGCGTGGAATGCATATAGTGTAATATCTCAAGTGGTTGGGCAGTGCAGAAGCAGTGTCCTCAGGCCTGGCCTGGTCTCACAAAGAAACTTTCTCAGAGGCAGTTCTCCACCCTTGGCTGGCCATAACCCACCTCTGCCTCCTCAGCAGCGAGCCCAGGGCAGGAGAGAGGGTGTTTGAAAAGGCAAATTATGTTTAGCTCCCTGCAAGTTCTCAGGGCATACAATACCACAGCCCGACTGGGCCTGGAATTGTGTCATCCCTCCAATGCAGCAGACCAAGTTTGCTGGCCAAAATATGAATTTGCTGTAGGCTGTGTCCCTCCTTCTCCTCTTTCTTGGGGAAAAGGAACCCTGCAACTCCCTCAGTCCACAGCCTCTGCAGTCCACAGCCACTGCAGTCTGCAGACTGCTATTTGCTCCATAGGCAGGCAAAAGGGCACCTGCTGCTGGTTTTGCAGCTCTACTCATAGGATTTTTCAGCCATCTGAGACCCCCTTTTCCTTCATCCCTCTCTCTTCTGGAAGTCCTGAGCCCCAGAGCAGCCTTCCAGACAGTCTCCACTTATCTTCTATTTTTTTTTTTCTGAGAGAAGTGATCCCTTATCCTTTCTAATTCTCCATCTTCCCAGAATCTTTGTCCTTTTTTATGTCTTATATGACCTTTTTGCTCTTTTACTTTATTTCAGACTATTTTCTGTATAGTTGACTTTTGTGATGTATGTGATTGATACGTTTCTTATTTCTGTTTCAATATATTTTTAAAATGCTTTCTTTGTGGATACCCTGGAGTTTGTATTACACAACCTATTCTATAATATACTAATTTGAAAAGATATTAACTAACTTTCTGTAGCATACACATTCTCTGTGCCCATATTCTTCTGTTTCCCTCTTTATGTTGTTTTTGTCCCACATTCCCTTTTTATATTTTGCCTGTCCATTATCATGAAAGGTTCCTATTTCTTGTTCAATGTTTTCTGACTCAAATGGGAATTAAATAGTTGAGTCATATATTGAGGATACAGTAGCACTGGGTTTTGTATTTACCCTTGTAGGTTACCTTTAAGGAACATATTCATTTCTTCACACTACTACAAGCTACTCTCTCCTGTTTTTTCCTGTCAACCTGCAGAATTCGCTTTAGTAATTCTTGTAGTCCAGGTCTTTTGTTGATAATTTCTCTCATTTTCTCTTTATCTGTGTATATTTTAAACTCCCCTTCATTTTTGAAGGATAGTTTTGCTGAATAAAGAGTTTTTGACTGAAAGTTATTCTCCTTCAGTACCTTCGGTATATCTCACCACTGCCTTCTTGCTTCTGTGGTTTCTGATGCATAAATGGCACTTGAACTTATTGACGATCCCTTGTCTATTGTGGGAGCTCTTTGGTTAAAACATCTTTAAAACAGTAACAGTTTAGGGCCTGCTTTACTGTGCAAGCAGAAAACTGCTATGTGGGCAGAAAACTGCTGCTATCAGTTCCTGCTGAAAGCAGTAGGAACATTCTTGCTTTGCTCTGTTACTTAGTTAGGGCCTTCTACCTCTCCATTATCTCCTGCCCCTGCACATACACAATAACCTTGTGCTTTGTGAAAAGAGAATAAAAATGGTGATGGGAGTCAGCAAAGGAGAAAAGGTCTTCTAGCTGTTCTCCCCCTCACCTCTCTCAACCTCAGTATTCAGAGTAATTCATGGCACTGTCACGGACTCTGCTGGACAGATCTCTGCAAGACTTTGCAGGACAGATTCCTGCAGTCTATGAGAAATCTTTTTTCTCTTGCACCTTTTAGAACTCTCTCTTTATCTTTGGCATCTAACTTTCTGATTAGTAAGTGTACCAGAGTAGGTTTATTTGAGTTTATTCTGATGGAGATAAATTGTACTTCTTAGATACATATTTATGCCTTTTATAAGAGTTGGGAAATTTTGGGTCACTATTTCCTCACATGTTCTTTCTGCCCTTTCTCACTTCTCTTCTCCTTCTAGGACACCCATGATACATATGTTTGTGTGCTACATGCTCTCACTCAAATCCCTGAGACACTGCTCAATTTTTCTATTCATTTCTCTATCTGTGTTACTGACTCTATTATTTCAATTGTCCTGTATTCTAGCTCACTGATTCTTTCTTCTACTTGTTCAATGTTCTATTGTATGACTCTAGTTTATTTTAATCTACATTATTGTGCCTTTAATCCCCGTAATTTTATGTTTCTTTCTAAACTTTCACATTGTTCTTTATGCTCATACATTGTCTTAATATCTTTTAGTTCTATATCCATAATTTCCTTTATCTCTTTGAATTTGTTTAGAAGATTTGTTGGAGTTTCTTTGATTGGTTGTTTCAAATACTGTATCTCCTCTGAAGTTTTAATTTGTTCCTTTGTCTTAGTCATACCTTCTTGATTCTTAGTATGATTTGTAATTTTTTGCTAGGCATCTGATTATTTTGGTTTGTTAAATTTGAATGTAAGTTTCTCCCTTTTGCCTATTTTTTTTTTGCTGTTGTTATTGTTTGGCTTTGTGCTAAGGCTCTTCTTTTGTGCTTGGTCCCAATTATTCTGGACATTTAGAATAGTCAGAGTTTAACTGATCAGATTTTCTCAGCTCTTCTGCATTTGATTCTTGCTCTAGTGTTTCTCCTTCAGGAGAAAGTTTCCTTTCCTCTGTTCCTTCTCAGAGAATCTTGATCTGCTTTTTGTTTTTGTGCAGTATTGTCTCTCATTTCTATGATTTATTTATATTCTTTCCCTCTATCAGTATCCCCTTTTTCTTACACTTATTTGATCCTGGACTTGTCCTATCTTAGAGCAATTCAGTGCCTCCCCCCATTTTTTTCCCTGAGGCTTTTCTGTCTCTGTTTCTTCCCCATTAGGTTATCCTGCCCATGAGATCCATATGGGGTCAACCCAGGAAAGTCCATTTTTTACTTAGATGGTACAGGAAACAGAGATTGGATTGAGTGTGTGCACCTTATGCCAATAGTTCTGCCAATATTTCTCCCTCTCCCTCTTTCTTCCTCCTGGACACACTTTTATACGTTGCACTCTTTAGCAGCCTGTGTTCTGCCCTCCATTTCTGTGGCATTACTTCCTTATGCCCAGATATGCATGCAATTCTAACTTGCTGCTATGAGTGCCACTGAGTGTTGCTATGGTCTGCATCTGTGGCATGAGGTACTCATCCATGCTGCCTCTGTGCAACTTCTAAGTTGCACGGGATGAAACAAGTGGGAGGAGTTCAAACTGACTGGTCCAGGATAGAAATCTCCTTCATGATCTTGGAGATTTTTTCTTCAATTAGCATTTGTGGAATGCTCCTCCAGTCTCAATCATCTTTCAGAGTTTCAATCAAGTAGGATTTTCCTTTTATTGGTTGTTTCTGAGGGAAAACTTTTCCAGGGGGTGTCATGTCACTATGTTGATGATGTCACTCCAACACATTAGATTTTAGAACAGAAAAATGGAGCTATGTGCTCATTGAAATCTGTGAGTATAGGATGGCACAATCTGAGTTATATATAAAAATTATTACTCTGACAGAAGTTTTCATGGTAGAAGGACAAGAGAGAGTAATTAGGGAACTATGCAATGATCCAGACAAGTAATAATAGTGACTAGTTCCAGGGTGATGGCAGTAGAGATGTTGAGATGTGTTCATATTCTGAATAAACTATCAGGGTAAATTTGACAAAATCTGTTACTGGAGCGAATATGAGGAGGAAGAAAATGAGAAGAATCAACAAATACCCTCTCTATCTTCATATGAGCATTGGAAAGGAAATAATTGTCATTAATTATGATTGGGAAGATGATAGGGGCAGAAACTAGAATCCCTATCCTATAACTCATTGTGGTTCTGCATCCTTGATTCATTCCTGACTGAACCCTGATTGATATCGGAGCTATCAGCATATAGATGATATCTAAAGTAAAGAGTGTGTATGAAATCATCTAGGTTGGATGATTAGATGGAGGAGAGTCTAAGTATTAAGTCCAGATGTACTTTCTAAATCTTGGTAATAAGTGAGATGAGAATAAATCAGGAAAGAAAACTGAGTACTAGCAGCCAATATAGAAGAGAAAAAGTCAGGATAAAGTAACAGACTGGAAGCCAAGTCTGAAAATATTTCAAAAAGAATGGAATGATCTATATTGACAAATACTACTGATAGATCAAGTAAGATTGAATTTAGAAAAATAGTTGTCAAAGATGAGCTTGTTTTGATGAAATTAGTAGGGACAAAATCTTGTTTTGAATGGGTTAAAGAGTAAGTAATGAACATAATTTAAAACAGTAAGTATAGAAAATTATTGTAAGTAATTTTGCATTTAGAAGTGAGAAAAAGGACAGATGAGCTGGAAGGGAGTATTGAGTTGAGGGATTTTTTTTTAAGTAAATGAGGTATTACATCATATATGTATTATGATGAGAACAATCAAAAATAGAGGAAGAACCAAGCAAAAGAGAAAAGGTAGACATACTGAAGCAGCATAATTGAGGAAAGGAAAATGAATTGGACCTAGCTCACACAGGGAATTGGAGGCCACACTGTCTACAAAAACCTGCAGACAGTTCATTCATAATAGCAGAGAGGAAGGCATTATAATTGGCTGCAGGTGAAAGTAAGTGGATCTATGTTCTGGTTAGAATACTTGAAATTCTCTCCTGATTATTTCTTTTCCCAATAAAACAAGAAACTAGGTCATCAGCTGAGTGTGAGGGAGGAGATGAGGTGTTAGATATTCCAGTGAAAATAAGGTGTGGAAAAGTCATCTGGAAAAGTGGGAAAGTAAAAGGCCTAAAAAAGTGAAGCAAGATTGCTAGGCAGCACTAAGAGCCCAATTAACGAAAGTAGTCCTGAATTTAAAATGAGACCACTCAGTCTTATTCTGTGCTTTTTCTTCAGCCACATTAAGCAATTTTGGGAGTTATAGAATAGGTAGATAGTAGAATTTAGCTAGGGTAGCATGTTTCTAGGTCAATATTACAAAGGATAAAAGAAGCCAAGGAGTTGATTGGGTATGTAAGGGAATGATAAAAATAGACTGCAGAAACCAAACAGGAGGAAAAGAAAGAAAACGAGGGCATGCATGGGATGAGAAACAATGAAACTTTGGCAGGATTAAGTTTACCATAGGTCCTGTAGCAGTTTGATATTGTTTATGAATTCCAAAAATAGATATTGGATTGTGTTTGTAAACTGGTCTGTTCCTCTGGGCATATTAGATTGTATTAAATTCAGAGGTTTCACTTTTACTTGATTAAATTATGATTAGGGCTTTGATTGGGCCACATCAGCAGGACGTTGAGTCCCCACCCCCTTGATGGGCAAGGACTCACAGAGAAAATATCATGGCAGAGGAGAGAATTTGGAGTTTTGATGCTGGAGCCCAGGAAGTAAACACAAAGGAGAACACAGAGGAATAGAGACAGCTCTATAGACACAGCAGGGGCCCCAGGAAGAGAGAGAGCCTGATAGTTACAGCTGACATGGTGGAGAAAACAGAGCGGCTGAGCCCGCACAGAAACAAGCCCGTGGAGAGAGACGAGACTTATCCCAGCCTACAGCTGAGAATAGAAGAAGTTGGGACCACAGAGCCTTAAGAGGAAGAGGAAGGCTGAACCCTTGGAGAAGTCAGCAGCCATCTCCAACACATGGCAACAGACTTTGGTGAGGGAACTTCTGCTTTGTGACCTGGTAACTGTACGCTTCTACCCCAAATAAATACCCTTTATAAAAGCCAACAGATTTCTGGCATTTTGCATCAGCACCCCTTTGGCTGACTAATACAGGTCGTAAGTGACTGCAGCAGTTTTGGAGTTATGCTCAAAAGCTATAAAATGGTAGAGAGCAAGATATCTGAAATTTCCTCAGATGTGGTTTTTAGAAACGAGATGATTTGGGGATCTGAACATGGGAGTAGGTAATTGAGTTAGGAAGGAAGATAAGATATTAAAGCAAAGGAGGTCAAGAAAATCAAAGACCAGGATAGTGGAAATATTATCAAAACTCCAAGAAATATGATTGCAATAATAATAAAGATAGTGAGATTAACAAAGGTACTAGTATTTTCAGAGAATGCAGGAGAAAGAACTGATGACTACAACACAAAGGGACAGCAGATGATATAGTCTAGGTGATGAACCTCCTAGGTGGCGTTTTTTAAGAAGGTGGGGATGTAGCAAGAAGCAAGGAAGCATAGCTACTTTCACAGCTTCCCTTACTGAAAAGTTCTTGTCAAGGTAAAGTCATATCATTGTTAGTAAAAGCGAAGGAATTGTTTAGAGAAAGAGGGGAGAATCTAGATGATTGTGCAGGTGAGGAGTGATGATCTCTGTACTGCACAATGGGAGGTTTGAGGAATTGAGAAAAAGCCATATTACGGAGTAAGTGAAACCAATGAAGGACACAAGCTTCTGGAGAAAGAGGGAGACAAAACCAAGGTGCAGGGCTTTCAAATATAGTTGTCACATTTTTTAATCTGGAGAAAATCTGGCAAAATGTAGATTTTGTTAAATCTTGGTGCGGACTATATGAGTATCCTAATTGTAGCTCTGATAAAATATTCTGAAGTCATTTGTACCTTGGTTTTGAAAAGTATAAACTTCTACCTCAACGACTCATTGTTCAGTTCACAGAGACAATATTTTCAAGAGCATGTTATGCTAAATATTAGAGTGATCTCAAAAATCATTTCAAAGAATAATTTTCCCCACCAATTATAATGAGAGACCTGGCTTTCTATTTCATATGCAAATTTCTGAGCTGAAAATCCACCATTATTTAGTTATAGTAAACATATTTCAAATTCTCATTTTCCCTTCATTAACAATTTACTCTTTTAATCTATATCAACTTTACTTTTAGTCACTATATGCTCTAAAGAGATGAAATATTTTTCTACATCAAAAAGTGACCTGCTCTGTCTTGAAAGATACCAAAGCCTGACAAAGATTGCACCAAAAATAAAATGAAAGACCATTTTCACTCATGAATACATAGGCAATAGTCTTGAATAAAACTATTAGCAAATAATACCACAATTTATTTAAAGAGAATTCATCATATCAAGTGGAATTTATTTCAGAAAGGAAGGAATTCTTCAACATTATGAAATATTTTAGTAGAATTTATGGTACTAATTCTTCCAATATAATGGAATTTATGATTAATGCCATATATGCCAAAAAGGCAATTGGTGTAATTCAATACACGTGCTTAGTAAAAGCCCTCAGGAAAATGAATAATAGAAAATTCTATAATATGATTCATTTGTGTGTGTGTTATGTAGCAATACAAGAGCCAAAATCCTATTTAGAGACTTTCCTACTAAAACGGGTAAAATAAAATGTTTTCTGGCACCACAACCATTTAAGATTGTATTGTAGGTATAAGCTATTGGGTCTGGGATTTGATCTTAGTCACTTACAAGCCGATAAATTAGTCTACAACTGTTTCTTGGATGTTGGCAAAAGATACATGACTTCTGTGTCAGAGACAAAAAGCTAAAGCATGCAAAGCACAGAAAACAGCATGAAATCATGCATCCAATTCCCTTGTCCCTCAAATCCCACAGGGATGAAGGGATTGTTGCAGAGCAACCAAAATAGATGTTTTGCATGTATTAATTGGCATCTTTGTCCTGGAAAAAGACATTATCACTGCATCTCTCAATTTGCTCGCTCAACACAACTGTGAGAAAAGGCACAGGTAAGGAGCAGTCAAGACTCTGCATTCCTGGCATAACTAGTAAGATTTGAGGAGCAAGAGAGATTGAATTATCTCCCGATATTAACTGATGCAATTGGATAAGAGAGAGCAATTATTTGAATAAGACTTTGAAAAGGTGGGACTAAAACTATATTTAAAATGATATAATTTGAATTACAAGGAGGTTTTCAGGAGGCAATTATTAGGCAATAGATTAGGATGTTATAATTTTACAAGAATGCGGTTCGTAAGTACAAGCTTTAATATTGAGGTCTTGGCGACTGGTCTGATTTCTTTCATTAGGCACTGCCTATGTACTCTAGAAATTCTTGCTACTCTGAGAATGTAGCAGGACTCCCCAGATGGAATTTAATATTTTATTGGTGATTGTGTGAGTCTCCTCCAGCTGAGTAACACCCAAATGACTGCATGAATTCGTTCGTATCCCATAAAGGCATGCCCCAGGTGCACCCCTCCCCACACACACACCCTCCACCAACACCTTGCACCAGTGACCCTCCCCTGCCATAGCTGGCAAAAGAACACTTCCACAAATGTGGCCTCTCCCTTAGCCGAACTCAGAAAATAAACCCACTGCCTTCCCCCTGGCATGGGACATGACTCCCAAGAATGAGACACCCTGGCACCAAGTGATTCATACCAAGCACCAACCAGCGATGCTTGTGGAAAAAGACCTTGAACAAAAGGAAGAAACACTAAATACAAGAGAGTTTATACTGTGAAGAGATTTCAAAGTGAGTCAGGTCATTCCAGAGGTGACACTTATGCATGTCTCAGGTGGATCTTATTGACTGCTGCAGTAAGCAGAGTCTCAGTCAGGGTGCTCCTGAAAGCTCTAGAGACATCTGGGCACCATAGGCAAGACACACAGTCCCATGAAACCAGCACCCCAGCAATGGGCCTTACCTAGGAATATATGAAAACCTTTTTCCCTACTGTAACAGAGTTAGGCTCATTTATAATTTCCCTACACATGATTCTTCTACGCCTTTTATTTGAATGTATAAGTAGAGCCATACCCATTAAATATATGTCCCAGGACCTTAAATCTTTGGTCTTTTCATACACTGGTTGAGCCCTAACTCTCAGCAGAGTTGCTGCCAACACCTAACCGCCAGTTCATCAGGCTCACCTAGGACAACTGAAAAAATGATGATAATTGATAGCCCCCATCCCCAAAAGCAAAGATTATTTACAACTGCAAGCAGAACAGTTCCTTCCATCTGCCCCATAAGATCTAATTCCCTTCTCAGTCTGAAGCAGAACATCATCATCCCCAAATTCTCAAGATTGACGAATGAACAAACATAAAGGGGGAATGCAACCATGGACCAAAGTAGACTTATTATTATTCTAGTAATAGAAGAACTTTTAACATTGATCGTGGTTACCAGAAGTTCTGAGGTCAGAGGCAGAGAAGAATAGCTGGAACATAAAGCATTTTTAGGGCACTGGAATTGTTCTACATGACATTGCAATGACAGATACAGGCCATTATACATTTTGTCAAAACCTATAAAATTGTACAGTGCAAAGTGTAAACCATAATGTAAACTATAGACCATGGTTAGTAGCAATGCTTCAATATTTGTTCATCAATGTAACAAATGTATCACATTGATGTAAGATGTTATTAATAGGGGGAAATGTGACAGGGAGAAGGATTGTGATATATGGGAATCCCTATATATATATATTTAATTTATTGAAGTATATCACTCATACATAAACATACATAAACATTAAGTGTATAAAAATAGTTGTGAACTTACAAAATACATAGCATCATACGGGGCTCTCCCCTCACCCTACTACCAATACCTTGCATTGTTGTGAAACATTTTAAAATAATGATTAAAGAGCATCCTCAAAATATTACTACTAAACAAAGTATCTTACATCTGGTGTATTTTTCTCCCAACCCAACCCATATTATTATTATTATATCATTTATATATGAACATACATAAACAATAAGTGTATAGTAAAAGTTGTGAGCTTACAAAGCAAACATACATAACGTCATACAGGGGTCCCATCCATCAACCCTCCACCAACACCTTGCATTGTTGTGAGACATTTGTTATAAATTATAAAAAAATGTCATCAAATGTTACTACTAACTATAGTCCTTATCTTACATTTGGTGTATTTCCCTCCCAAGCCATCCTATTATTATTTTTTAAATATATTTTTATGACAGAAGTTGTGAACTTACAAAACAATCGTGCACATGTGCACAATTCCCATGCAACACCCCTCCATCAACACACAACACTGTGGTGGAACATTTGTTACAGATTATGAGATATCATCAGACTATTACCAGGTCCATAGCACACATTTGGCACTGTTTTTCTGTATTCCCCAATTATCAGCACAGTCCATCTTTGGCACGGATGCATGAATATTACAGTATTACTGTTAACCACAGTCCATAGGTCACTCCAGCTGTATTTTTCCTGTGCTTCTCCACAGGGAATCCCTATATTTTTTATGTAACTTTTGTGTAATCTAAAACTTCTTTAAAATAAAATAAAGAGAAAGAGATTAAAAAAAAAAAAAAAAGACTAAAGCTAGCAGGTAAAAAATGGCAGAGCAGGAAGTTTACAAAGAACTCCCTCCTCTAGGAAAATGAAAGAGCTAAAAGGAGAGACCGGAATCGACTAGGTGGTAACCTTAGAACCAGCGTGGACTATGAGAACAACTAATTACAGGGGTGTGGGAGGAGGCGAGAAGCTGCAGAGAGTTAGGCTTCTGTAAGTGAAAGCATGAGCCAGTGACCAGTCCCCACCGCTCCGCCCTGTAGCAGAGGCTGTCCATGTGGCCGTTGTCGGGAGGCAGCCCAGCACCCAGGAGATTGTGAAACCTGATATAATTTATAGCACAAAATCCAAGGAAAGCAAGAAGAAAATAAAACTGCTGAAGTAACGTATTTAATAACACCTTAGGAAATAATCAACAAACATAAGAGTCTCCATAAATGGAGACAATAACTAGTCAGCAGATACAGTGGAAGGAAGTACTCACTTAAAGAGTATTAGCACCGTGAAATATCCATGTCGTAACACTAGATTTCCAAAATGTACATAAGGAATACCTTAAAACCCTCAAAAGACACAAAAAGGGACTTGAATAAGTGGAAAGACAGACAGTATTCTAGGATCTGAAGTGTCAACATTATAAAGATGACAATGCTCTGTAAGTTAACTTGTAAATCTGACATTATTTCGGTAAAAATATCAATATGTTTTCCCTATAGCTATACCACTTGATTCTAAAGTTCACATGGAAAAATAAACAAATAAGAATGGCCATCGCTTCTCGGCCTTTTGGCTAAGATCAAGTGTAGTATCTGTTCTTATCAGTTTAATATCTGATATGCCCTCAATGTGAGGACAGCATATTAAATTGATTTTTGGAACAGGGATGTGGAAAAGGGGCTTGCTCCATCCACTCCACGCATCAACCTGGTATTGCAGTACTTCCAGGAATGGTGCACTTCCCTCTTAGGGATATTTTGGTGGTAAAAAAGAGATCTGATTAAGCTATTATTAAACCTATTGTATGATAAGTACATGTTTCAGTTCTACTTTGGTGGCTACACACAAGCTTTTCAGTTACATACTAAGTTGTGTTATGGGTGTTATTTTAATTTAACTTAAAGCTTCAAAAAATAAACTGATAAAACTAAATTGTTCAAAAAGTGTTCCACCGAAAAAAAAAAAAAAAAAAAAAAAAAAGAATGGCCAAAGAGAGAAAAGGAAGAGAAATGTTCAGGAGGGTCAGTTCTATAATACTAAAACATGAAAGAACATTTACAGTTAAAACAATGAGGTGTTAGTTCGTGAATATATAATCAAATGAATGAAACAGAATAGAAAATAAAAAGGTGATGCAAGTGTTTCTTAAACTATTATATATGATAAAAGCAGCATCTTATATCAGTGGAGGAAGATGGACTTGTGATAAATGTTACTGGGAAAAACAGGACATCCATTTTGGATAAAAATAAAAGTGTACCCACACTTCAAATCATACAACAGAGTAAATTTAAAATGTTCAGAAATATAAACGTAGAATCATACCAGTACTAGAAGAAAGCATAAGAAAATTTCTTTATAGTGAGCAAATTGAAAAACACTTTCTAAAATGAACTAATAAAAGAATAAACCCAAATACTGATTAAATACTGTTAAATATAAATTTAAAAATGTCAAAATGGCTAAAAATATGCCATGTGAAAAGACAAAAGACAAATCAGGAAAAGAATATAGGAACTAAATCCTAGACGATGCACCAACATGTCTCATATGAAGAGATGAGGCGAAAAAGGCCAGTGCCACTTAATTTTAAGAAAATAAGCATGAACTCATTGATAATAAGAGAAATGTACATTAACCTTACGCAGAGATGCCATGTCTCACTTAGCAGATTTCGGCACACCTTAATTGCTCCATTATCGAGATTATGAGGGAACAGACACCTATTTACCTGACTGGCTAGATGCAAAATAAAAGTTTCATACAACGTCCAAAGTTGAATCAGATTGTAGATTAGGGCTACGCTATCATCTAGCTTTTTTTAATATAACCTGGGCTTCCTCACCAATTGGCAATACATTTTTAATAAGGAGACCAAACATTAAAATGTAGACCAAATTCAATTTAATATTAAACATTCATAGAAAAATTAGTAGACATTTTTCTGTGACATTCCTCAGCATGTATCTTTGTCATTTTTGTATTTCCCTTTTTCATTTTTATTTCAAATTTTGTTTTCCTCCTCTCTTTAGCAAAACAGTTTAGTAGACTTAATAAAGTAAATATATGCCTGGGGATTAAACCAAACCTGTGGCATAACTCTACTATATGTGGTATGGCAAACTACAGTAACATATTATATAACGTCATTTTTGTTACATTTCAAGTATGTCATATTTCATAATGATATGTGTTTCATTAAATGTTGAATAATGTGTGACTGGTGCCTGATTACTAAAAAAAAATTTGAAACTAGAAGGTAAAATAATATCTGGGGAGGCAAGTGTTTTATCTTTTCCGTCGATGTTTTCCTTTTCTTTAGATTTCCCTCCTTTTGGTGTATATATATATAATATATATAAATGTAAGTAAATTAAAACTAACTTTTCTTCTGAACCATTTCAGAGTGATTTGTTAACCTGTGCTAGCCCCATTGTCCTCTGATACTTAAATGTGTATGCCCTATAAGCACAGTCATTCTCTTATTTAACCACAATACAACCATCAAAATCAGAAAACTAACACTGATAAATGACTACCTTCTATTCCTCTGACCCATTCTAATGGCATCGAATTTCCTGGTAATGTCCTCTATAACAAAAAGTCCAGTTCACAATCATGGATTGTGTGTAGTTGTCATGTCCATCCAGATATCTTCTTTCTGGAACAGTTTCTTCTTCCATGTTTGACGCCATGACCTTGCCACTTTTGAAGAATACAGGCCAGTTATTTGCCATAACGCACCTCATTTGGATCTACAATGTTTCCTCATAAATAGATTCAAGTTACTCATGATTCTGAGGAATAGCACAGACACGCTGGTGTTCTGCCCTGCCAGGTAGTACATGGTTGTGATCTGTTCCCCTTTCTTCACTCACTTGATTAAGGTAATTTCTGCCATGATTTTTCTCTGCGAATTTACTCTTTGAAACATTGTCAAATCTGTTCCTCATCAAGCTTTCAATTTATTTATTTATTAACCATAAGCATGGCTTCATGGATTTCTGTTTTATTTAAAGGGCTAAAATCTGTTATTCTCATTCTTTATTTTGATACACAAACTGTCCCAGATTTGTCTAGTGTAAATTCTTTGAAACTGACTTCTATTTTTTTTTTTTTTTGAAGTGTGCCCATGATGTTTTGAGCACATGTTTGCTTCCTTGATCAACAAGATGTTCTGGATTCGTCTTGTTTTTCCCTTCCCCAGCCTGGAATCAGCTGTTCTACCAAGAATCACTGGTATTTAGAAGCTAAAATCTATGCCCTAGGTGTTCTCATTGGGCTTATTTGTATTGGGGTGCCATTAATTCTAGACAATATGAGGGGACAGAATTAAGTTATATATTTATATGTACACACAAATATAAATTTCCTTCTTTATTTATTTCTTTATCTGTTCTTATATATTGAAGCCATAGGTATTTGAGTCCAATACCACTAAATTTATTTTTTTAAAGATTTATTTTATTTATTATTTATTTCTCCCTCCCCTCCTCATTGTTTGTGCTCGCTGTGTTTGTTTGTTGTATGCTCTCTATGTCTGCTCATCTTCTTTATAGGCAGCACCGGGAACTAAACCCAGGATCTCCCATGTGGGAGGGAGGTGCCCAATCGCTTGAGCTACCTCTGCTCCCTGCTTGTTGTGTCTCTTTTTTGTGTTTCCTCGTTGAATCATCTCATTGGGTTATCTGGTTGTGTCAGCTTGCCATGCCAGCCCATTGCATCAACTGTTTTGCTTGTCCTCTTTAGGAGGAACCGGGAACTGAACCTGGGACCTCCCATGTGGTAGGCGGGAACCCAACTGCTTGAGCCATACCCACATCCCACTAAATTAATTTTGTACATTCTTTTTGAATATTTGTAAATCCCTTCACAGACAATTATAAAACTACACCCATCATCTTAAATATATGGAATCAATTGCCTTGATAGAAACAATTTCCTATTGCCATCTGTGGGGAATTTGATGTAATTATGAATTCCAAAAGTATAATTGGATCATGCTTGTAAACTGATCTGTTAATATGGGCATGATTAGGTTAGGATTAGGGCATTGAGCCCCACCCCTTGGTGGGTGGGGAATCAAATATAAAAGGCAAGGCAAAGGACAGTTGAAGCGGTCTTTTGAGAAGCAGTTTTGATGTTGGAAAGAAGGCCCCAGGAGAAGAGAAGCAAGCCGTTCTCCTGATCGTCTACAGCTGACCTTGTGGAGGAAACAGGAGCTAAGCCCGGAGAGAAACGCAGCCCCAGGAAGAGAGGAACCCCAGAAGCCTGAACCCTGGCAAACGCCGGCAGCTGTCTTGCTCTAAACGTGGCAATGGACTTTGGTGAGAGAAGAAATGTAACGCTTTATGGCCTGTTATCTGTGGACTTCTACCCCAAATAAATACCCTTTATAAAGACCAACCCATTTTTGGGATTTCACATTAGCACCCCTTTGGCTGACTAAGACACCATATCTCATCCCCTCCTTGCATGGATGGGCTTCCTTAACATATTAGGCTCAGAAATCTCATGCCAGCCAATCCTTCTGTATGGACACCCTTCTCAAACTGCTTGGGCACTGACAATCCTTTCTAGGTTGCCCTTTCACATAGACACCCCTTCCCCCCAAACTTTTGTCCTCTTACAGCTCATACTAGAGCACACCTTTGCACAGAAGCCCCCCTCTTCCCAGTCAGACTCTTGACTGCATGCTAGGTGATCCTTCCATGTAGATGTCCTTTACACCTTGCCTGTACTCTGATACCTTACTCTAGTCTGTTTTGTTTTAATTTTATTTGTGATACCACCTTCATTTCCCTGGCACGCAACCAGGTGTGGATGCTAACCTTGCTCTGACCCACCTTTAGGTTTCCAAGTCTTCAGAAAGGCAAGGGAAATAAATGAGGAGGGATCAGAGGTAGTAAAAGAAAGAGTAATAAAGAGAAATAACAAAGTTAAAATAAAAGAAAAAAAGAAAGAGTAAGATTTAAAAATATCAAAAATAAATAAGTTATAAATACCCACATTAAGGTCTTTAACTTTTACATAGACCTTAATTTTAATAATTAAAAATTTTAACATCCTTCCCCATACGAGTTTAGATTTCTGGGTTTGTCAGTGATGTCAGAAATAGATTATAGTTGTATATTATGCCAATTACATAATATAAGAATTGCAATATATTGGGATATATTGGGGTATTATTATTACTATCAGAACTGTCGTGCTAGTCACTGATAGGGATTATTTTCTACAGTTTCCTTCATCCTCTTATATCTTCTTTTTTCTCAAATCTTCTTTAAACTGTTCTGATTTCTTCCAAAAATCTTATTTAGGCTCAATATATGTTAAACAGTGATCTAACATATAAAACTGGTGTTAATTTTTTTATACTGAAGTATCAATCTGTTGATTCCACAATTTCATTGCCAAGAATAAAGTATTTAAAAACTAAAAATATATAAGTTTATCCACTATATTGAGTATAAAGTAAGACTTTGCTGATTTTGTAGGTATAGTTATTTGTGAGAAATTTTAAAAAATCAGTGTTGAAAGAAGCAAGTAACTACTTGAAGAGATATTGAAGCACTCTTCAAGACATGATAGTTTTCCACATGGAAAGGAGAGTTGATATTTGCAAATGTAAGTGAAATATTCTTTTTGTAACAGATGATTTCTAGATAGTATGCTTGGCTCATGAAGTGTGAAAAACAAAATACTTGTCTATAATCTATTCAGGCGAATACATCTAAATTCTGTTGCGTAGAGGGAAGCACTGTTATCAGGCAAATTCTCACCTAGCTTATGGTTTTGAGGCTAAAAAAAGTCCAAATCAAGGTGTCAGCAAGGTGATGATTTATTCCTGAAGACCAGCATTCCATGCTGACTGCCTGGAGTCCTTGGCAGTCTGTCCTTTCTCTTCCCGGTTCTGTTGATGTAGCTTCTTGCTTCCTATGGTTTTCTCTCTCTGTGTCTGAATTTCATTCTGCTTATAAGCTCTCCAGTAATAGGATTAAGAGCCATTCTGGTTGACGTGGGTCAAAACTTAACTGAAGTAGCCTCATCAAAAGGTCCTACTTAAAATGGGTTCACACCCACAGGAAAGGATTAGATTTAAGAACATGTTTTTGCTGGGGTACATGCAGCTCTAAACCATCACATGTAGGCAAATGTCTTCCTGAATAACTGAGTTTTCAGGGAACATGTGAAGTTTACAAAAAGCCAAAACCAAGGTAGAGAAACTTTTGGATATAATCTAAATGAGCTCTAACATATAAATTTTGTATGCCTCACTTCATCCAGATAAAAGGTAGAGGTTGGCCTGGTAAATTCTGAAATCACCATCCCACTTTGGAATCCTACAATTATGAGATCATAAACACACTAAAATTTTCATTATTTCTTGGAATCAAGATAATAAGTCTACTTCTGAAGCAGAAAATTAATGTCATTATTACAAATAGGATGGTCATAATTAAAGAAAAATTATCATCTCTCTTTTCTCTTGTGAAAAAAATGTAGATTGGGTGATAAAAGAATACAAATTAGCTTTTGAGAAGGTTTAATAATGATAATTTCAAATTGAAAGCTTTCAAGTAATTTTGAATATGGACATATGAAAGCAGGCATTTTAAAGGAAAATGTTCTTCTCTTAATTAATGGTGAAGTTAACATTATTCCATTTTCCATCATACTAAAATGACTTAAATCTTACAGAAATGTCATATTATATAGATTTTTGATTACTATGGATTTAAAAAATTGCAAACTGAAGGCTCTAGGGGAAAATTATAATTTTAGTTGCCTCTTTTGATTCTAATTTTGTATTTGGCTTGCATATTCAGGTGGAGATTTCTTAATGTTTTAGCTGAGTAATTATATGTGTAAAATAAACACTCAAAGTCTAGATGGTGAAAACATGATAAAATTCATTAGTGTTTATTTTTTAAAAATATATCTATATAAATTCCTGACTGCTTTTTATTTTAGAACAAATTAAAATTAGTATCAAAATACTTTGGAAATGTATAATGGTTTTTTTTTCCTTTTTTTTTTTTTTAGGATTTATTTGTTTATTTATTTCTCCCCACTGCCTTCGTGTGTTCTTCTGTGTCTGCTTGTCTTCTCTTTAGGTTACACCAGGAACTGGTCCTGGGACCTTCCAGAGTGGGAGAGAGGCTGCTCAATCTCTTGTGCCACCTCAGCTCCCTGGTCTGCTGCATCTCTTATTGTCTCTCTTCTGTGTCTCTTTTTGTTGCATCATCTTGCTACACCAGGTCTCCACACGGGCCAGCACTCCAGCACTCCACGCAGGCCAGTTCGCCGTGTGGGGCAGCTCGCCTTCACAGGGAGGCCCTGGGAATTGAACCCTGGACCTCCTATATGGTAGATGGGAGCCCAATCGTTTGAGCCACATCCGCTTCCCTGTAACAGTTTTTAATTACTCAATTTAAACATAGTCAATGTTAATTCTTGCAAATGTATGTGTGATTTTTACTTTGTCATAATCTTAGAACTATACATGCAAAAATGACACTCTTTTCTTGCTTTCTCTTTTTATCTTTCAAATTATACATTCATTTATTTATTTTGCTATGGATTTATGAACTCCTATTATATTCAATGGGTTATCATTACTTATTTATTTGCTTTTTTTAACAAATCAATTTTATTTATACTATGAATAGAGCATAAATCTATTCAAAGTGTACAATCAAAGATGTTCAGTGTAATCACATAGTTGTGCATTCATCACGTCACTCATTCTTAGAGCACTTTCATTATTCCAATAATAATAATAAACAAAAAACAAATAAACAAATCTCTTCACCTCTCAGTCTCTCTATGCTTCCCCTGCTGTACATAGCTGCTATTCTTTTTCCTTCTCTCTAGTCTAATTGTACTTATATTTTGTAAAAACAGTCTTATATATGCAACATCATGCATATATATATGAGGTTTTACTACCTTATACAGTCCCATGTTATAGTTTTTTGCTTTCCTTCTAGTAATATACATGATCTTAGACTTTCCCTTTCAGCCACTGTCATACCCATATAATAGCACTGCTAGCTACAAACACCATGATATGATTTCACCATTTCTATTCCTTTCCAAAAATTTATG
The DNA here is from genome assembly GCA_026826555.1 of Tolypeutes matacus. Classification (NCBI taxonomy): domain Eukaryota; kingdom Metazoa; phylum Chordata; class Mammalia; order Cingulata; family Chlamyphoridae; genus Tolypeutes; species Tolypeutes matacus. The sequence continues at coordinate 2,958,315 of JAKSZT010054341.1, read as the reverse complement.
AACAACCTTTTTAACAATTCTGCACAGATTAACCCTCAGCTTTCCATTCTCAACCTTCCTTCTATTATCTGGTGACCTATATTCTTATTATTAACTCCATGAGTTTACACAATATATTTAGTTCTTAATAGTGCAATCATACAGTATTTATTCTTTTGTGTCTGGCTTGCTTCACTTAACATAATGTCCTCCAGGTTCATCCATGTTGTCATATCCTTCACGATGTCTTTTCTTCTTCCACTGCATAACATTCCATCATGTGTATACAATTTGTTTATCCATTCAGCAGATGATGGACACCTGGGTTATATCCAACTGCCTCTATGAACATTGGTGTGCAGATATCTATTAGTGTCATTGATATCAGTTCTTCTGAATATGTACATAGCAATGGTATTTCTGGGTCACATGGCAAGTCTATATTCAGCTTTCTTATGGACTGCCAAACAGTCCTCCACAGTGACTGTACCATTCTATAGTCGTACCAACAGTGAATAAGTATTCTGATCTCTCTACATTCTCTCCAACATTTACAGTTTTCTGACTTTTTAATAGCAGCCAGTCTAATGGTGAAATGATATCTCATTATAGTTTTGATTTGCATTTCACTAATCCCTAGTGATGTTGAGAAATTTTCATGTGTTTCTTTGCCATTTGTATTTCATCTTTGGACAATTGTCTTTTCAAGTCTTTTGCCCATTTTTTAATCAGTAGTTTGTCTTTTAATTTTTGAGTTGTATTATCTCTTTGTATATCATGGATTTTAAACTCTTATCAGATACGTGATTGCCAAATATTTTCTCTCGTTGTGCATTCATCACATGAATTTTCTGCATTTTCACCCTTTTGACAAAGTCCTTTGAGGAGCAAAAGTCTTTACTTTGGAGGAGATACCCCTTACCTAGTTTTTCTTTTATTGTTCATGCTTTGCATATAAGGTTTAAGAAACTACCACCTACCACAAGATCTTGAAGATGTTTTCCTACGTTTTCTTCTAGAGGTTGATGGTTGTCATTTTTATATTTGAGTTCTTGATCAATTTTGAGTTAATTTTTAGATAAGGTATGAGATAGAAGCCTTCTTTCTTTCTTTTAGTTATGGCTATCCAGTTCTCCCAGCACCATTTGTTGAACATACAGTCCTGTTCCAACTGGGTGGGCTTAACAGCCTTGTCAAAAATCACTTTACTATATATATGAGGGTCAATTTCTGAGTTCTCGATTTGATTCCATTGGTCAATCTGTCTGTTTTTATGCCAATACCATGCTGTTTTTTAACCACTGTAGCTAGGTAATAGGTTTTAAAGTCTGGAATGAGAGTCCTCCTACTTCATTCTTATTTTATAAGATCATTTTGGCTATTCGGGCCCCTTACTTTTCCAAATAAAATTTGATAGTTGGTCTTTCTACTTCTGCAAAAAAGGCTGTTGAGATTTTTATTGGGATTGTGTTGAATCTGTAAATCAGTTTGGGTCTTCCAATCCATGGACATGGAATATCCTTCCTTTTGTTTAAGCCTTATTCAGTTTCTTTTAGCAATGAATTATAGTTTTCTGAATACAGGTCTTTTATATCCTCAGTTAAGTTTATTCCTAAATATTTGACTGTTTTAGTTGTTATTATAAATGGGATTATTTTGCTGATTTCCTCCTTAAATTGCACATCACTTGTGTATAGGAATGCTATTGATTTTTGCATATTAATCTTTTATTCTGCCACTTTGTTAAATTCATCTATTTTAGTAACTTTGCTGTGGATTTTTTAGGACAATCAAGATATAGGATCATATCATCAAAGAATAGTGAAAGTTTTACTTCTTTCTTTCCTATTGTGTACCTTTTATTTCTTTATCTGGCCTAATTGCTCTAGCTAGAACTTTTAGCACAATATTGAATAACAATGGTGACAGTGGGCACCTTTGTCTTGTTCCCTAATTTCAGTGGGAAAGTTTTCAGTCTTTCACCATTGAATACAATGCTACCTGTATGCTTTTCATATACCTTGCTTACTCTTTTAATTATTATTTTTAACTTGTCTCAGTTTTGTAATAGATAAGATAGATGACACCATGTAAAAGTTAGATAGCCATTCCTATAACTGCTTCCAATTTCCTTTTTATATTGTAGGTATATCTTAGGGAATAATTGAAATTCCAGTGAGATTTTGAAGTGAGGAAATTTCTGCTATATTTCCTAATAAAGCAAAGATATATCTTTGAAGTGTTAAGGCAGATAATGACTAAGCCATTTAAAAAAAATATTTAGTACATTTAAGAACTAAATAAACCACAATATCCTGTTCTTCCTGCTCCCCTCCTCCAAACAAACAAACAAACAAACAGCTGGAAGGGATAGCTTTAAACTAGAATTTAAAAACAAAAAGTTTTCTAATGTCATACCTGCATATATAAAACATTATTTTTCATAACCTGGAGGAAAGAGGTTAAAAAATAACAGGTCTTTTCTTGAGCACTAGCCTGAGAAGATTGATGCTTTTTAATAATACAGCATAACACCTGTATCTTGAAACTTGTATAGTAAAATTCAACCCTTTGTGGTTTGAGCATCTTGATTTTTATCTTCATATCCCCTGTATCACTCCATTAAGAATATTTTCTGTTAACCATATCACATGGAACAATTCAAAATAGCATTGTTCATCAATCACTTGTACTTCTTTATTATAGATGATTATGCTTAATATTGTGTTAGCAAAACAATCTTCACCTGAAAATGGCAGTTCCTCATTGTTTGCCATGAAGTGACCTTCAGTGAAATCAATGCATAGTTTGTCATATGAATTCTTATTGCAGAGTTTCACAAGTTTATCTGAAAATTTTTATCTCAGTAGGTTAATCTAATTTTCACAAGTTAGAATAGCTTTGTGAACTTCTCTTTTTTTAAAATCTCTTCTTTCATTCTTTAAAATAAAAAGACCATTTTTACTTTCAAACAAATTAATTAAATTGATAAATTAGAGTGAAACATCAGTGGTTTATATTTGTAAAACTCTTAGAAGAATTGTTTGGTTGATCTTTTCAAAAATTCTAGAATTTTGGCTTTTTTTTTTTAAGACATTGCATATTGATTATTGTGATTTCAACTGTTTTTCTCCTTGGGAGATTTTTCACTGAATTTTGTTTTTGCAAACATAAATTTCTCTATAAAGATAATACAGAACTTATCAAAACAATTTTATTGCCATTAAATTCTGGAAATTGAATGTTGAGATATTAAACTTGGCAAAAATCCCTTTTAAAAAATGTTTACAATCTTCAAATGGCTCCCATCTTCTTATCAAAGCCATTGATCATTACTTTAAATTATATAGTTTCCAGAAACTCCTACCTCTGGAGAGTCTGGATATAGTATAATTTTTTATCTTTAATCCTATGTACAAAATAAAAATATCTTATGGACTGTGTATTTGTGTGTTTTGTATGTGAGATAGACAGAAAGCTACACCCTTATAAAATGCCAAATTATCTTGTACAATTTACACTCCATGTCCTTGAACTTCCAAACATAGGATCTGATCAAACTTTGATAGATCTGAAATGACATGGAAATTGTATATGGTTGTCTCTTTTGTGCTTTGTCTCTTTTATTCTCATTAATGTTGCTAGGTTTCTCAGCATGGAAAACATCTTCATAGGCCACATTGTATTAGTTTCTTATTCACACATTGATGTGGTTTTATGTACTAGGGCATTTTCCAGAGCAACTAAAGTATTAAATGTGTTTCATTTAAAAGGAATCATTTGAGGTCTTTATAATAGACTATTATATATTGATGATCCATAATGACAATATCCCATGTACTAAAGATAACATATTTCATAATAATCCATTACATTTTCATAAACTCATGTATTTTCTCAGTGGTACATGAAGTGATTTGACCTAGTTCATAGAGGAACCTTTTGAATTAATAATCGTATGTTATTTTAATATTTATTTTATGTATGAAAGGGAAATATAACTTGCAAAAGGGACTAATAATTACATTGATATTAATAGGACAAATATAAGAAAAAAATTGGTTTAAGGTTGATTTAAAGAGAACATTAGGTAAATTTGTATTACAGTTTCATATTGTGTGTGGGGAAATTTTTGAAAGTAGTAAGCAAATAATGTAAACTTGAAAACCACTGATGTAAAAAAATAAAATGAGAGATGATTCTGGAAGAGAAAAATAACATGTGCCAATGGCCTTATCAGAATGCTGATATTTCCAAATATGTTTGTCTTAGAATAAGCAGATTTAGCAATAAACCTTATGGAGTATATGAGTTTATATATCTGTTCAACTTCTCTCAGTTTAAATATGTTAAGCATCGGTGTCAGGCTGAAGTTTTTATACAAATCACAATTGTTCTACTTTCATTACTTAATGTGATCACACTCTTTTCATCAAATTGGTAATGTTCTTGATTGGTTTAAGCAACAATGTCACATAATGTTTGAATATCATACTTTATTTCTCCTATCTTATCAATACAGTTTTCAAAAGTCACAAAGAAAATAAACATACCAAGATTGTATACAGCATTTCCTAGCATGTATATATATTGTATATATATATAATTAAAATCTAGGTTTTCTCTATTTTTAATTTGATAGCACACAATTAGGAGGGAGTTATATTGTACTAAAACATGAAATTTCATTATTTGTAGTAATAATGATTTCTTAAAGATATGACATCATCAAACATACTTGGAAATGTCTCTACACTTGCATTAGTAGAGACAGAATATAATCACTCCAAGAAAAAGATATATAAAACACAAGACAGACATGGAGTTGAAAGTTGTAAAGAATCTACATCCTGACAGCTATGCAAGTTAATTTCATGAAAGACAAAGGAGAAGTCTAATAAGTGGTGAAGGTCTCATCCAAGACGGGACTGCATAGCATCATTCTTGATTGGGTTTACTAGAGAAGCACTGCCTCATGAAACTAATATGTGAAGGAAGTAAATAACTGTTTGGAACAGAGACATGGGTAGCTGTGGACTACTTTTGAGGCAAATTCCAGTAGAATTTAAGGGGATTTTGAAAAGACAGCACTAAGGATTTTATATATATCCTTATATAAATATTTATATATATTATTATATATATATATATTTTTTTACTGGGAGGTCCTGGGGGTCGAACCCAGGTCCCTCCATATGGCAGATGGATGCCCAACCACCTGAGCCACATCCCCCCCCGGGTAGTGTTTTAGTTTGCTAAAACTGCCAAAAGCATATACCAGAAATGGTTTGGCTTTTACAATGGGGATTTATTAGGTGGCAAGTTTATAATTCTGAGGCCAAGAAAGTGTCCAAATCAAGACATCATCAGGTGATGCTTTCTCCCTAAAGACGGGCTACATGGAGGCATCTGCCCTTCTCTCCCTTCTCTTCTCCGTCTCATTGCTTCAGCTTCCACCTTCCTCTTTCCCAGGTCCTGATGATTTCAGCTCCTTGTTTTTGTGGCTTTCTCTCTGTGCTTCTAGGTGTTTCTCTCTAAGTCTCTCTCTGTATTCATTCCATTTATAAAGGACTCCAGTAAGAGGATTAAGACCCACTGTGGGTCACTCCCTACTGGGGAAATCTAATCAAAAGGACCCAATTTCAATAGGTCAACACCCACAAGAATGGATTATCTCTAAGGACATGATTTTCTGGGGTCCTCAAACTACCACAGGTAGTAAATAGAAAGAATGACCTAAGTTTCTGTGTTTGTGATTATTTTAGATCCTGAACCTGCTTGCTGTTTCTTCCACTGTTGTGAACCTGTATAAGTAAATAAAATGTTTATAAGTTTATCACTCTATCTGTCCTGATTATGGTAATAAATTCATGGAAGGAGCCTTGAATAAAGCAAAAAACAGAGCTCAATTTCTGTGTGGTTTTATTATAGGTTAAGCCATTTATGATTCATCCCACAATATGGTACTATAAACATACCCCTTGTCCCTTAAAGCTGTCAAATAAAGGCCAGATTTCCCAGCAATAGCAGAAGGTATATGTGGGGGTGGGGTGGGGGTGGCGGTGGGGAGCGGTACACTGGGTGGCAGGGTGCGTGTGAGTGTGTGTATGAATAGTTCAACATATAGCAGACATTTTTTTTCAAAACATGTTCCCTTGATAAGAATTACACGTTTCTTCTCTACTGTTTTCGTTCTGTTTGGTGTTTATGTTATAAAAGACTGTTTGGTGTTCCAACACTACAAGTCGTTTGACATAGTCTAAAAGGACTTGAATGATTTCATGCTAGAAAATCATAGTGGCTTGTAAAAAGCACAGAGCACAAACTTTAGTACAGGGTAAATGCACAGTAAATGTTAGATATCATCAGCAATGACAGCAATATTTATTTTAGAAGATTAGATTAAGACTGGAACATACAGAACTCCCAAAATTCTTCAGTCTTGTTCCTCCAGGCTTCCTCTCAGAAACCTTATAGTTGGCATTCAAAGAGAAATCTCCGTTGCCAGTCCTAGATTTGAACTCCTGATATCCACAACCCATGCTTTTATACCTCCTAAAATAGTAAACTAGATAATGAGCTGGAATATTCCATCTCCATTCTACGTTTTCTGGAGAAGAGGCTCCTCAACCCAACACAGATCAGATGTTTACCTCTGTTTCAATCAACTGCATTTGAAGATGGAATAATGCTTTACATTCATGGCATTTGGAAGCTTTAATCATGACATAATCTGTAAGATAATGATGAATCAGAAGGTACAAAGCTAATATCTGCATTGCAATGTTTAATGATCTCAAGTTAATAATTCTCAAACATTGGTACCTAAACACATGGGATTTATAAAAGTACAAAGACATTCTACTGAAGGAAGACAAATTATGGGATTGCATGGACTGGGGCAATACATTGCAGAGAATGGGAGAATAATTGTAAATGGTCAGAGGTTCTGAGTTATGCCTGGTTCATGTCGTATGCCAATAATTTTTCTCTGGTGTTGTTATTTTAGTTTTATCCCCTTCACACTGTTAATTTTTTCATTTATTAATTTGTGTTTCATCTATAATCCCTAGTCAAATTTAGTCAAAATCTTTAGTGTATTAAAAATTAAAAACCAACAGACAGGACAAGGAAAAGTCAACCATCTATGGTTCTTTAGTAATAAACTAAGTTCATGGAATAACATTGGACATTGATTAGCAAAAATTTGGTGAGGGAATTATTCAAAATATGAATCTTCCTATTGTCGCCATCAGGCTCAGACTCTGTTATTGCCCACTAGGGGAGTTTGCCCTAAAGTTGAATCCTGCCATACATTGAAATGTCCCACTATTACAGCTCTTGGGAGCATATTGTAGGCTACAGATGTGTTGAGATATAAAAAAGTAGTTGAGAACTTTGGGACTAAGATTGCTAAGGAACACCCTAGTTTATTTTTGATGCTATGACTTACTTTTTAAACTTAACTGAACAAAGAATTAGCAAGCATATTTTCCAAATGCATCCAGGTGCAATAATCCATGATATTTACCGAACAGAAAAAAAGGAAATTAGTCATTTTAAGGAAAAAGGCAAATAATAAGGTGGATTTTATAAGGGCAAACTTTTACCCGGTATTATAATGTCTCCACAAGGGAATAGGTTATGTTACCACCTTCTGGGAAAAGAAATACCAGGCACGTAGTACAAAGGAAATCAAAGGAGGCTAAAGAATATCAATAAATTACAATACTTGATTATCCTAGTGATCAATTTATTTAATGGTATAATAAAAATACTTAAAGCAGAATCATACACTATACCAAAATGTATTACTTGTCTTTCCTCCCTACAGGAATAGATCCAGCATTTAAATACTTGAATCAAATAAGTTTGGCAAATAAATGTAGTAAGCTAAGTGATTTTCAATGGCAGAAAAGAGTGAGAAGTGGACATATTATAAAACTGGGCAAAGTGCCATTTTCTGAGTAAAGCAAAACCTATGTAATTAGACACCAAAAGTGATATGCTTTTATATTCAATTGAGAAAGGAATTCAGGACATTATTTACTTCTCAGCTCCACTCCTTACATACATCACGGTGGCAATGTTGGATCAGAGTTCCTGGCATTAGAATTGAAGATTTACTCCTGTTTTTTAAGTACCTGGAAACATATGTACTTCTTGGTAATTTCATAGCTTGGTTATTGGAGGAAAGCTAAGCAGAAAGATTAAGCTCCATTTGAGACAAGTGAAAAGTAAAAACTCAATTCCTTCACTCATTAGAGAAACAAATTATCTTTAGTTGATAACATCCAGACTGGAAGACTGTACTATTTAAGATCTGCTACTATTTTTTTCAGGGATTATAAATGATACATTGAGAAGAAATTTTTGCCTCAATTTTGTCATGTATATTACAAGAGTAAATAATAGGGGTTTTGGTTAAATATATGCATTTTGTTTTCTAGGATAAAGGAATCATAGATAATAGTTAGTGACATTCATCATTAATCTCTCTATTTTGTCATTCTATTGGGCATTAACTATGCTTTATTCCTGAACAACGGTTGACATCAGATCCTTCAGAGTTAATAGTAAATTGTTCAATGATTTTTAAAATGATTGTTATGAAGAGCAAAGAAAAAAAAATGTATGGCAAGTACTTGTCTGATAAAGTTCAATCATCCTGTAGACATACATGTCACACATACACAAAGATCATCTCAAATATAATATTGAAGGATGAACTAAAGTACAGAATTTTATAAGAAATCTATAATACATAACAAAAGTTATCATTACTCTGCCAAATTATGGAAATGTTGACAAAAGAAATGAATGCCAGAGTTTTTCTTGAATGTAAGATTAGATGAGGTGTTTTAAAACTTATGAGTTGACAAATGAATTCCATTTGACCTGAATTTGCACACAGTAATAAATTAAGAAAATTGGATAAAGGAATATAAACAATTTATACTTGTAAATGGAGGCATATAAGATGTCGTGAGGATGCTGGAGGGAATCACAAGGGACTTCTCTTAGCTCTCTCACTTTTAAAAATATGTATAAGAAGAGACTATATCAAGGATTTGACGTTTGTGAGTTGTAAGCAAGCAGTTGCCTCAAATAGAAGCGACTTAAAGTTTCCCCCACTTTCTGAAGTACTGATAGAAATCATGACTTCTCAAAAGGGAAACTAAATTTTCTGCCTCAGCTCAGCTCAATTTGAGAATTGAGAGTAACTTTGTCCATAATTACTTATTACTGCTGACCTGGCCTTTCTAGATTGTTGGCTTATGGAAAGTGGAAGAGCAAGTCTACTGTAGCACGTAGGAAGGAAATTTGTGAAGTGATAATTTTTGTTCTTTTTTTCTATTTTGTAACTTCTGGCACAGAAAGAACATGTTTGATAGGTTTCAGTGTGGGGGGGGTAAGAATCCTTGGTTTACTTTAAGATTATTCAGGGAGTAAAAGTAAGTGCTTCACTTTGCAGAAGCAAAAATAGAGAATTGGTTGCTAAGAGTTTATTCTGATTGTATATACTGTGGAATGTTGATAAAATTGATGTGGTTTTCATGCACTGAATTTACATTAACATTTACATTAGTGCTATGGAAATATAAAGATTAAAAGACCTCTGTAGTTTTGCTGAAGTTCATTACTATTAGTTAAATTAACCAAAGAAGCACACTGAGGTCTTCTAATTCTAATAATTTTGCATCGTATTAATAACTTTAGGTATTCAAAGAGAAGATAACACACTTTTAAAATGAGACATCAGGAATCTTTAAATAAGGGGTGTTAACAGATCACTCAAGGGTGATTTGAGCACCTCTCTGAGGTAGAATTGAGGACCTCTGATGTCCTCCAACTTCATTTCTCTCTCTGTGGAGGGGTCTGCCACATGAGTAATCTTCCTGTATATCTCTGAATGTGGTTAAAAGGGGAAGTGTTAGGTTGTATATATGGTAAAAGAATAATATTTTTTAAAAATTCATGGACCAGCACTACACAAGCAGTGAACTCTAAATTAAACCATGTACTATAGTTAGTAGCACACGTATAAAAATGTGCTTTCAGCAGCTGTGACAAATGTTCCACACCAAAGCAATGCGTGGAACATTTGAAATAATAGCATGGTATTTGGGAGCCCGGTATTTTATGAATGATTGTTCTGCAGACCCAAAACTCCAGTGAAAAAAAAAACAATAAATTCCCTAAATCCCTGAGCCACTCCATGTGACCCATGCTTTCTTCATTCCTCCTCACAGAGAAAAATAAGGTGGGTTGTATTCATTTGTCCCTACTTTGGCAGGGGGAGGTATACAAGAATATATAAAATCTCAGAAACTAGGACTTCATTCTTCTTTTTGTATTTCTTGTCTGGACATTACAAAGCATATATACAATTTATTTGTTGAGAAGACTCAAACTTCCCCATGGGTGGGCTGCCCCAAGCTCAAAAGAGAGAAGCTGAAGATGGTATTTGCTCATAGATATAAAACCACATTTTCCAGTTCACTTCATTGAAAAACACCTGAGTTTGATTTTTCTGTCTTCTGTGTCTAAATTATCAAGTGGTCCTAAATTTTTCAAATAAATAAATAAATATTATTTATTAGTTCCCTAATGTCCCAATACATAAAAGAAAGTTGTAATGGAAAAAAACTGTAGTGGCTATATAATGTTCATATGTTCAGCAGTTTTATTAGTCAGAAAATTCTTGATGGGATCTTTGCAAAGTTAAGCCATTTACCATGCAAAAAGTAATCACATGTATCATCTGGTTTCATTCCTTTCATAGTAAGAAAACTGCAAGCTTTAAGTAACTGCCTGTTATAGAACAGTCGTGTAAAAAGTGGGGTATGCACACACCAAGGTTTGAATAAGACAATCTTCATAAGTTAAAGGAGGAAATAAAACTTCTACTTATTTTATCTTAAAAGTAAAAAGAATACTTTTAATGCTATTTTTTGCTTAATTAGTATTTAATATATGGATCATCCTTGGAATTCTCATTCCATTTGCCAGAGATTCCTGATTTGCTCCTGGCAGAAAAGGGTAAGACATAAAACAATTTAGGGAAAAGGTCATCAACATAGTGACATAAGAAATCCCTGGGGAAAACCTCTGCAGAGATTCAGCGGGTATAAAGACAAATTCCACTTGCTTAGAACTCTGGCAGCTGCTAGAGTCCGGAGAAGGATGCCACAAATGCTGAATCAAAGAAAGAGAAAAATATCAGGTAGGATACCAGACAGTCCTCATCCCTTCCCCCATCAATTGATCTTGCACAAAATTTGGGAGTTCTCCAGAATCAGTGGCCTGGGTCCCACCTACCAAGGACACAAACTATAGGGGAACTGACAGCAGTGAGTTTAAACTCCAAGCATATCTAGGCACAGAGACCAAATTCCCTGGAGACCCAGGGTGAAACATAAGCCACTGAGGAGTGCTGCATACAAAAGGTCTCCCTGTAGAAAGGGAAGGAAAACTGTAGCAGAATGATGGTGGCCAAGTGCTGCACACGCCCAATCAATCCAGTTACTGTCAGTGAGACACCCTAAATGCAAAATGGACTTTTCTGGAGGGACTCACCTTTCTGGATTGACCTCATCTGGCTACCCAGGGCAAAATAACCAAACATGGAAGAAACTGGAGGCAGAAACCTAGGGCATAAAATCCTCAAGTAAGTAAAAAATATATTAAAAGGTGGGGTTAAACTGAATTGCAATAAGATTGGAGGGTCCCAGAACTGAAAAGTGTAAGGAAAATAGGGTACTGAGTGAGGGAGAGGAGTTAAACAAGTCATAGAAGATGGGGAGAAAATTCTGTATAAAAACAAACAGAACAGATCAAGATTCCCGGGGAAGGAACAGAGAAAAGGAAGCTTTCTCCTTGAGGTGAAACAATTGCACAAAATGTGGAATCTTAAAACTTCTACTGCATATCCAGGGCAAGAATCTGATGAAGAGCTAAGAAAATTTAATCACTTAAATTGAGGCTATCATAAAGGTCCAGAATAAGTTGGACCAAGAGTCATGGAAGAGCCTTAACACAAAGCCAATCAACAATAAAACCCTAGGCAAGAGGGAAAACTGACCTACAGACATAACTCAAGATAATCAGTTTCAAGGCAGAGAAAAATGTCCAAATCAAGGCTTCAACAGGCGATGCTTTTCACCTGGAAGATTGGATGTCAGAGGTCCTGGAATCCTTTGTCATATGGAAAGGCACAGGGCAGCATCTGCTGGTCTCCCTTCTCTCCCCAGTTTTATTGCTTCAGCTTCTGGCTTCCTCTAGCTTTCTCTCTTCTTCTGTGGGTTTTTCTTTGTGCCTTTCTCAGTATTCATCCCATTTTAAAGGAGCCCAGTAAGAGGTTTAAGATCTATCCTGGCGGGAAGCGGCTGTGGCTCAATCAGTAGGGCTCCCGTTTACCATATGGGAGGCCCCGGGTTCGGTTCCCGGGGCCTCCTGGTGAAGGCAAGCCCGCCCGCACGGCGTGGTTAGCTGACCCAGCGAGCACAAGCAGCAAGGGGGGGATAAATGAATAAATAAAAAAAATAAAATCTTAAAAAAAAAAAAAAGATCTATCCTGGGTCATGTCTTACTGAAATAATCTAATCAAAAGGCCCTTAACTGAAGTAACTTAATCAAAAGTTCCACTCACAATAGTTCATGCCCACAGGAATGGATTAGCTCTAAAGATATGATTTTTCTGGGGTCTATAAAAGCACCATAGCACCCCATTTTACCCTATGAACCCCCCAAAATATGTTCTTACCATATGCAATACATTAGTTCCATCACAATATCCATAAGCCACCAATAATTTCAGTAACAATATTAAGTACAAAGTTTCATCAAACTTAGTTATAGGTGTAGTCTGTCCTGGGCACAATTCCCTTCAGTCTGTAGACCTGTGAAACTTGGAAAGCAAGTTATCTGCTTCCAATATACAAAGGAGGAACAGTCATAGGATATACATTTCCATTGCCATAGGAAGGAATTGAAAGAAAAAAATGGTTTATGAGTCCCAAACAGTTCTAAAACCCTGCCAGACATACTACATTAGATTTCAAGGTCTGAGAGTCATCTGGGGAACCATGGTTTCTTGTCCTTGGGACCTGATGAAGCAGCAGGCCCACCTTTTCTAAGGGCTTGCCCAGAGGCCATATTCTTCGCTTCAACTTCATCAAGCATATGAGGGTGGATGAAATCTAGGCCCTACTCTCCTCAAAGACTGGGGTGATGACTAGATTCTCCCCAATCTCTCAGGCACAGACTCCAGCCTTTTTGAAGAGTGAAGTGGTAGCCCAACTTTCCCCAATCCCTGAAGAATGTACTCCAAGCTTTCTGAAGACTGGGGCAGCAGCATTCTCCCTAAACAATGGGATAGAAGATCCACCTTCTTCCATTGCATGGGCATACTCACTTTTTAACACATAGGTGGGGTCCCTCTGTTGACCTGAGAGGATGTCTTAGTTCAGAAATCAGCTTCTATGATTCTGTCTTTAAAGTCATTTTTCCATCAACCTGTCCTTTCTCTCTCCCTTTTAGTCAAGGCTGGCAGTTGTTCCGTTCACACAGATCTCTTAAAAAAACTTGTTGGTTTTATATGCAGTACATAGGGGTCCCAACTCTCAGACACTAGGATTTCCCACCATTTCTTTCTGGATAACTGCATTTCCAATCCTAACTTGCTTTGAAATGTCTGACTAGTTCCATGTTCAGTTAAGTCCTCATATGGGGCACTATTCTCTGGGGACTTGCTTTCCAGATGCTCAGACTTTTCCAAACTACCAATTTCTGGTTTCTTTGCACCCAAGGATTCAGTTCTCAGCTTTTTCCTTTCATCTCACATTTTATTAGAAACTGCAAGGAGAAGTTATACTGCACTATAAGTTTGGAAATCTCCTCAGTTAAATATCTAAGCTTTTCACTTTCAAATTCTGCCTTCCATCTGACAGTAGGACACAATTTTGCCAAGTTCTCTGCCACTTTAAACAAGGGACACCTTTATTCTCATTTACAATGACACATTCATTTCTCTCTAAGGCCTCATCGGAAGAACTCTTTGTGTCTATATTTCTACCAACAGTCTATTCAAAGCAATCTAGGCCTATTCTATCAAGCATCTCACAAGTCTTCCCACTTCTACTCATTAGCAAATTAAGAAGCCTTTTTTAGCACTTTTGTTATTTGTGATAGCAGCACTGTACTTTTAGTACCAGAATATGTTTTAGTTTGCTAGCCAGCTAGAATGCAATATGCCAAAAATGGGTTGGCTTTTGCAAAGGGGGTGTATTAGAACTGCCATAGGAGTACTGATACAAAATACCAGAAATCTGTTGGCTTTTATAATGGACATTTATTTGGGGTAGAAGCTTACAGTTACCAGGCCATAAAGCATAGGTTACTTCCCTCAACACATTCTGTAACCACGTGTTGGAGCAAGATGGCTGTTGATGACTGCCAAGAGTTTAGGCTTCCTGGTTTCCTCTCTTCCAGGGGTTTGTTTCTCTCTGGGATCAGCTGCCCTGCTCTCTCCACAAGGCCAGCTGTGACTGGCTCTGTCTCTGTCCCTGGGCTTGGTTCTCTCTGGGCTCAGCTGCTCTGCTCCAGAATTAAAACTCCAACTCTCTTCTCCCCACCAAGGGGGCAGGGACTCAACATCCTACTGACATGGCCCAATCAAAACCCTAAACATAATTTAATCACACCCAGGTAAAAGCCAGTATATAAACATAATCCAATATCTATTTTTGGAATTCATAAATAATGCCAAACTGCTACACTCCACCCTCTGAATTCCAAAAAGACATTACAATATTCAGAAAACCTTATTTGAGTAACAATACTAAGTACCAAATCATATCATAATCAGTTTAAAGAAATTCAGTTTGTCTTGGGGCAAAGTCCCACCTGGCTGTAGATCTCTGAAATTACAAAACAATTTATCTGCTTCCAATACACAAATGGACAGACAAAGGATAAACATATTCATTACAATAAGGAGAAATTGGGAGGGAAACATGAGTCACATGTCCTCTACATTTTGGTAAACCCACAGGATATACTTCATTAGATGTCAAAGTCTGACAGTCATTCTTAAGATGGTGGTTCTTCTTCCTGGGGCCTTTTGGGAACCCACCCTTTCCACAGGCTTGCCCAATGCCCATTTCCTTAGTTCCACTTTCATCAAGCACCTGGGTGGCAAACAAGCTCTAGACCTTACCTCCAAGAGCATTGGGATGATTGCAACACTTTGCCCAAACTTTAGGTTAGAGTCTTAACCCCTTGAGTACAGTGAAGTGAAGACAACATTCTCCCTAAACTTTGGCATACAAGATCAACCCTCTCAGAGCAACGAGTT
>JAKSZT010054341.1:2874632-2942968 GCA_026826555.1 Tolypeutes matacus | reverse complement strand
GGCGTGCACTCCGGAACGGCGGGGGGTGAAGAAGTTGTCAGGAGAGCGCAGGCCCGGCTCCCTGGTCTTCACGGGGGTTAAGGAGAAGTTGTCACAGGGTCGCCGTTTGGTGCCCTGTGGTCTCCCTGACAGTACTAAATGAAGAGACACCACTCACTTGCTTGCTGGAAGGTAAGACCTTTATTCAGCGAGTGCTGTGCAGTTTTATAGGCAGTGTTAGGGGCGGGGTGAGCGTGTTGTCTTCTGATAGGGCTAAGCTGTTGCTGGGCGTGGAGGGAAGATTTGGGAGGGAGGGGGGAGGCTAGAGGAGAAGGCCAACATGTCCAAATAAGGTTATGGCTGTGAGGGGGTGCTGTGATAGGCTGCGGCGAATAGGGAAGTTGGGTTCGGGGAAGAGAGAAGTTGGCTACGGGAAGCGAGTGGGGCGTAGCGCCCCACAGACACCTGTGGCAAGGTTTGGTAAACATTACCTCAATCTGGCCTTCCCTAGTCCATGGGGGACAGGCACATCCTTTTGGACCTATGGGATGCTGACCTTAACCACTCTAATCCTTGAGGAATGTGCTCCACCCTCTCTGTACACATGGGCGGGGGGGGGCGGGGAATTCCTCTCTTGACCCAAGGTAATGTCTTCATTCCAGATCTCAGCTTCCTTGGTTTTCCTCTTGAAGTAGTTTCTCCCTCAATCTTTCTCTTCCATGCCCCTTTTAGTCCAGAATGACAGTGATTTTTGTTCATACAGCTCTTTCAAAAAGTTTGTTGGTTCAGCATGCAGGAGGCAAGGGTCAAAGCCATCAGACAGTAAGACTTTCCACAAGACTTTTTGACATAACTGCACAATCAATCCTGATTTACAAGTTCCAAGTTTAGTTAAGTCCTCAAATGGGGCACTATCATGTGGGAGCTTGATTTCCAGAGGCTTGGAATTTCCAGATCAGTTTCTGTTTTCTTTGTGCCCAGCAGTCCAGTTCTCAGCTTATCTCTCTCATCTAGCATTTTGTTGTAAGCTGCAAGGAGAAGCCAAGACTTCTCTGAGCTTAATTTGGAAAATTCTTCAGCTAAATGCCCAGGTTTGCCATTTTCAAATTCTGCCTTCCATAAAACACCAGGAGTTAATCTTGCTAAGGTCTCTGCAACTTTAAAACATGGATGGTCTTTCCTTCAGTTTCCAATAATAGTTTCATCATTTTATTCTAAGATCTCATAAAAAGTCTCTTTAGAGTTCACATTATTATCAACAGTCTCTTCAAAGCACTGTAGGTCTTTTCTCTCAAGCATCTGACAATTCCTACAAAAAAAAAATACCCATTTATAAAATCATTCCAGCATTTTGGCAATTGCAAAATCACTTCCCCACTCTCTGGTACCAAATTCTGTATTAGACAGCCAAAGGAGTGCTGATGCAAAATACCAGAAATCTGTTGGCTTTTATAAAGGGTATTTATTTGGGGTAGAAGCTCACAGTTACCAGACCATAAGCATAAGTTATTCCCCTCACCAAATTCTGTTGCCACATGTTGGAGCAAGATGGCTGCTGATGGCTCCCTGGGTTCCTGTCTTCTGGGGGCTTTTTTCTTTCCAGGCTCAGCTGCTGTGCTCCTCTGTGTGCTTACTCCCTGGGGCTCCAGCATTAAAACTACAACTCTCTTCTCCCTCATGCAGTTTTCCCTCTTAGTCCCTGCCCCCTTTGCCCTTACTGATGTGGCCCAATCAAAGCCCTAATCATAATTTAATCACA
The DNA here is from genome assembly GCA_026826555.1 of Tolypeutes matacus. Classification (NCBI taxonomy): domain Eukaryota; kingdom Metazoa; phylum Chordata; class Mammalia; order Cingulata; family Chlamyphoridae; genus Tolypeutes; species Tolypeutes matacus. The sequence continues at coordinate 2,941,230 of JAKSZT010054341.1, read as the reverse complement.
CCCAGGTACAGACCAGTTTACAAACTTAATCCAATATCTATTTTTGGAATTCATAAATAATGCCAAACTGCTACAGGGGAATTGTAAGTTTAAAAGTTTACAATTTCAAGGCTGAGAAATATATCCAAATCAAGGATTCATCAAGCAATACTTTGCTCCTTGAAGACTGGTTGTCAGCAATCCTGGACTACTCTGCCATATGGCAGCATACATGGCAGCATCTGCTGGTCTCATTGCCTTTCCAGGTTTCATTGCTTCAGCTTTTAGATTTCTCTGGCTTTCTCTCTGTTTCTCTGCTTTTTTTCTGTGTCTCTCTCAGTATTCATCCCAGTTATAAAAGACTCCAGTAAGAGGATTAGGACCCACCTTGGGTCAGGCCTTATTGAAAAATCTAATCAAAAGGCCCTTAACTGAAGTAAACTAATCAAAAGTCCCACCCAAAATAGGTTTACACCAAAAGGAATGGATTATTTCTAAGGACATGATTTTTTGGGGTACATAAAAGCCTCAAACTACTACATTCAGAAAGGAATTACAAGCCATACTAAGAACCAGGAAGATATGGCTCAGTCAGGGGTACAAATTAAAAATTCAAGGGAGACACAGAATTTTGAAAAACTCATCAAAGAATTTCAAAGAAATTTCCTAAATCATTTCAAATACACAAAGAAAAATATGCACAATGATATATAGGCTATTAAAAAGACAAAATGTAAAGAAGAATTTGAAAGTATAACAAAAATTATGTGATGAAAGGCACAATTAGTGAGAATAAAAATAGACTACAGGGAAGCGGATGTGGCTCAATTGGTAGGGCTCCTGTTTACCATATGGGAGGCCCCGGGTTCGATTCCCGGGGCCTCCTGGTGAAGGCAAGCCAGCCCGCGCGGTGCGGTGAGCTGATGCAGCAGGACGACCTAACAAGGGGAGACAAGCCGACACAGAAAAAAATGCACAGCAAATGGACACAGTGAGCACAAGCAGCAAGGGGGGATAAATAAATAAATAAATAAATAAAATCTTAAAAAAAAATAGACTAGAGGCATAAAACAGGAGATTTGAACAGGCTGAAGAAAGAATCAGTGAACTAGAAGACAAGGCAATTGAAAGAATCAGTCAGAAGAACATATAGAGAAAAGAATGTATAATATTGTGCAGTATCTCAGATATTTGAGTGACACCATAAAGCACATAAATGTACACAACATGTGTGTCCCAGAAGAAGAGAAGGGAAAAGAAATTCATTTTTGAGGAAATAAGTTGAAAATTTTCCAACTCTTATGAAAGACATAAATATATCATTGTCACTTAATTGTTCATCCTGCATGAAACATGGACAGAAGTCTTGAGAGGAAGCAACCTTCTTTTCTTCCCAAGACGACAGATGGGAAATATGCATGGAAATTTAGTCTTAAATAACTCAATGGGGATAAAAATATAGGACTATATAGTTATTGAATGTTGGAACCAGACTGCCTGAGTATGGATCCTTGATTTCTCACTTTGTAAATATGGTCCACATTAAATAACCTACCTTTTTTCCATATCTCTGTTTCCTCATATGATGGAATGGAAATAATAATATCTACCTCATATGATTAAAATGAGGGCTAAATGAAGTAATATGCATAGAGTGTTTGAGACTGCCATGCATCAAGTATGGACCATGAAATATTAGCTTTTATTATTATTGTTGTTACTGTTACAATTCTCTTTTTAAAATAAAATTTTACTGAAGTATATATATAATGTGTACAGCAAAAGTTGTGAATTTACAAAACAAACATGCATACCATCATGCAAGGCTCCCATATATCACCCACCACCAACATTGCTATGAAACATTTGTTACGAACTATGAGAAAGCATCATCAAAATATTACTAACTATAACCCATATCTTACATTTGGCGTATTTTTCACCCAACTCACCTGATTATTAACACCCTGTATTAGTATTATATGTTTGCTATAGTTCATGAGAGAACAGTCTCATATTTGTTCTGTTAACCACAGTCCATCTTCCACCACTGGATACCCTGTGATATACAGTCCTATACTTTGTACAATCCATTCAAAGTGTACACTTAGTGGCTCTTATTTTCATCACAGAGTTATGCTGTCATCACCTCAGCCAATTTTAGAATGTTTTCAATACTCCAAAAGAAAAATCCTACACCTTCTTAAACCCCCTATTATTGTCCCTTAGAATTGAAATAATATCTTCTTGCCATTGCTGCAAAATATTAATATATTACTGTTAACTATCATTCATAAGTTACATTAGTTGTGATTTTCTCATATATCACCATATTCTTAGCACTTTGTAAAAGAAAAGCATCCTGATATTTATACTATTGACCACAATCTTCATCCACCACCAAAATCACTGTTATAATTTCCCTCGATTATTCTCTAGTTTCCTTTCAATTGCCATATTATATCCACAGACTACCCCTTTCAACCACAATCATATTTATAAATCAGCAGTATTAAGTATACTCAATATAATGTGTTACTATCAACTCTATTAATTTCTACACTTTTACAATTAACCTTATCAGTAATGCTACATAAATCAAGCACAATCCATGCTGTCTTATATAATACTTGACTACCACACACATAAAAAAACAATAAAATCTAAGCAAACATAAAACAAAGAAAGAAAAAATTAAGTTATTGAGAACATTAATTGAAATATGGATATAATCCATAGTTTTTATATACAACACATATTTTCTTTTGCACTAATTTATTTTATGACTAATGATGATATCATTATAATTATGTTTCTATGTTATACTGTATGTTATATTTAATGGCATTAAATATTTTTAAATGAGTGTACATATATTTGGGCTTCATGTTCAGAAGAATTTTCTATTTGTTTAATCATAAGCATACATTAATGATCAGATAGTTTCAGACCACTAGTCTAGATGGTGTAATATTATTATGGTAGTCTTTTAGGGACATGAAAATGTGAGTAATTTCTGCTCTTTACTCAACAGTCTGATAATTTTCCCCTCTAACAAGAGTTGAAATTCTCAATTAGATTATCTGCTAGCACTCTCAATCATACCCCAGTCTAAAATATTCGTTTTCAAGCTTAATAATCTAGACTATTCTAAGATAAAACAATGTCTTCTCAATGTTTATGCAACTTTATAGATCAGCAAAATATTTTCAGCACACATTATAATTTGCCCAATGTATAGAGTGTATTTATATATTTGAAAAATGTGTATATTTAAAAGGTCAGATATATCTCTGTTACTCCTCATTTTCACTTTTAAATTGTGTAAATTATGGTACTTGCTGATAGAAATTTATTAGTCATATATTTATATAGCAGAAAAAATTTTCTACATAATGTATAGAGAAACCATTACTTGCTGCACTTTTTCAAAGGAAAATATATTCGATCCATTCAAGAATGGGTCAAAAACTCTAAATGCTTTCTTATTTTGAAGATAAGGCGCCTTATTTACAAAAGAAAACAGTAAGTTTTCTTTGAAGTGTACAATTAAGTTATACTGCTAGTTAATTATCACAGTTAAAATTTGTCCTTTGAAATATGAGTTGCTTTACAAGAAATTTTTCTTTCACATTTTATTTTCAATGTCAGTGTTCATGATTTCAGTGGCTATATGAAGCACGTTATTTCATATTTAATTCAAGATTATCAAGAAGTTTAAAAGTTGTTATGGCAACTGAAGTTCAAAAAAATTATAATTTCACTTAGGAGAATTTTTAACACTCTCACTTCTACATACCTCTCAGCTGGAATATACAACATGGAAATGTTTAATCCGAAAAGAATCAAGGTGTTTTGAGGAAAATGTGGCAAAATTTTGAAATGTTTAACAGGTTCATATTAAATTTAGTTTCCACTTCACATTATGCTAGACAAAAATAAAATGGTACATAATTTTTTTTTAATCCTAGAATTAGTTATTACATCTTTTACAAAATGGTGAAAAGCCAAAATCTTATCTTCATATTCCACACTCACTATAATCTGTTGCCTTTCTCCACTCTCATGTAATTTCCATGTTCCCTATATTAGTCAGGGACTCAGTAGTAAACATATGTCATATTCCCAGGGGAGTATGAATCCATTTTCATGAGCTGATGATTAAGAGTAGTATGTACAGGGTAAAAGGAGCCATTAGATGATGGCAATGCACCTAGAGATTAGCAAAAGTAGGAAAGGGGAAATTTGTTGCCATCCATAGGTCTGAAGTGGCAAGGGGAAGAAATGGTGTTTTAGGGTTTGATAAAACTTGGAGTCTTGGAGGTTCCCACCTAACCACAGCTGGGGCTGTCATAAAGGAACCCCAACCCTGCCAAATCATAGCCAGTCACAGAGGAAGCAAGAGGGGAAAATACCGTGACCAATCTATCCTATCCTTTTATCTCTTGCTATTTCTGTGCGTTGCCAAATCCACCCAGAAGCTAGAGGTCAAGAGCCCAGTAATGCCGGGCATAGTAACCATTTTCTAGAGCACGAGGCTGATGGAGAAAGTCTGAGAATGAAAGTGGAAAAAGCAAGCAGAAAAAAACTAAGGAAGTCTCCCTTTTGCCCATTAGCATTACTTGTTATCTTTTGTATGACAAAACTCTTGCTCCCAGCACAGTGGAAATGGAAAAGTCCATGAAACAAATGCATTCCGAATTGATATCAATTCAAATCCTCTCCACTGAACCTAAGCTGAGACATTGGTTGCCACTAGGCTTTTTCATATGAAGTAGTTAGAAAACATGTGCAAGAAAGAAGTAATTAATTAAAATAAATCATAGCTACTACAATCCCTAGTAAAACTGACACATGTTCTAATTTAACAGTTATAGTTTCCTTATTCCATCACCCCTTCTGTATTCTCATTACCCTCTGATAGCACTTCAGATACTTGGCACTTTAATCTGGCAGTTTAATCAAATGTTCTTATTGACGAGAACATAAGTGATTAGAGGGAGAAGTCAAGCTGCAATGCAGGCCAGTGAAAGCCATGGCTGACTCTACGGGAATCTCTGGAGAAAGAAGAGTCCTTTAGAATTGCACTAAGTTAGGTCAAGATGGCCAGACTTTTGTACTTCAGAAGTCAGACCTTGGATGTGAGCTGCCCAATGAAGGAGCATTAACTTGGGAGAGATGGGGTTTAGCAGATTAAGCAATTTCTGAAGGGGCTGACAGCTGAGAACTGTCTACCAATAATGCTCCCAGTGGCTAACAAGGCATGTCCAACAAAACTGGGTTTCATATACAATTCTCTATGCCCGCATTGTGTAGCATCAATCCAGTTTCCCTTTGGTAGTCAGGATCAATCAACCCAGCCAAGTTAGTGCTGCCATTCTCTGCTCATTGGTTCAGCAGCATGAGAAACACACCAGACTGGGGATAATGTTTAGTTTCAAATGTAATGGAATCATGACTGTGCTGTCTGATAGAAACATCCCTCCTTTGGACTTAGAACTTCTAAAGCCACTTAATATTTGATTGAAGTGGGAGATAGCAAAGTTATTCTTATTACTAATCCTGAGCAGATGTACCTCTACCCTTTGTTTCCTAGACAAGAACTACAAATATTAGCTAACTGGTTTAAGGTCTATATTACTTCCTGGAAGGCGATACTCTAACCTGTCAGGGTGTTGCCTCCCAGCTTACTTGTAACTGAGGGTTTAGCAGGCCATTCCACTGCTAAAATTGCATTTGAGTGATGGGATACATGGTAATACTGGTGAGTCCCATGGGTGTCAGCCCATCACCACATCTTCTTTGCTATAAAAACATTCCTTGTTTAGAGAAGCTCAAATCTTCAATGGGATAGCATGACCAAATATATGACATGCTGTATGTCCAATTGTGATGATACTGGTAGAAGAATTTGCACAGGGAATACAGAAATTAAGTATATATTTTTAGGAGGACAAATTGTTTCCTCTCTTACAGGAGAAGTCCAATATAATCAAGCTATGACCAGATTGCCTGTAAGGTTGATAAATTTCAGTGGGGACTGGAGGAAAGAAGGCTCTGCAAGTAGATTCAGGCTGCTTGTAAGTTTACCAGTCAAATTTACTTTAAAAACTATGGACCCAAAAGTAGTGCACGTGTCTCCTCCAAGAGGAAAAATATAGTTGAGACCCTTAAGGTTTTCGGTCATGCCTTCCTTTGCTGAAAGTTATTCTTTCTTTGGAAAGCTGGTTCTGATTACTACTGGGGCATTATATAGAGTGAATGCCCACTGTGTGATATCAAGTGTCTATGAAAACTGAACAACCATCTTGAATAGGTTGTTATGGCATCCAGCGAATTGTTAAGTGATGGCGTGCAGTGGCATTCTGTTAATAAATGGATTTGGCACATACCAAGATGGCCTGTGAGCAGGTCCAAAAGGCACATGAAATCTGAAACCAGAGAGCACATGTAAACTGTATGAGTCCATACTAAACCTGCTCTGACCTCAATGGTGGTTTTTGCCCCCAGGGACTGATAGTATCAAATAACTCTTAAAAGATTTGGATGTTTCCTTTTCCTCAGTCCTCTGTGCTGAGCTGGGAGGCCACATAGCGTATTATTATCATTGTCTGAGAATCCACCTAGATCAACTCCTGTCGAATTTCTGCCAAGCAGACCTATACGTTTTCCAGTTGTCATAGAACGAGAGCCCCTCCGAAGGCTGCCCAGCTATTTAGTTCACAGGGCCTGTGCCATCAATTATCCATGGAGTAGCAAGATACCAGAGCAATCTGGCCACCAAGGTCTTGCAGGGGCACATCAAGCCGGTTGTGCTGGATTTGTGGTTGTTGGATACAATCCTCTGGCCTCTGGGGTCCCATTATTCCTGTTGAAATCAGAAAGCACAGTTCCAGGCCTGCAGAGAACAATCACCAAATAGTTTTTCAGGAATGCCGTGCTTGCCTTCCTAACATGGTGTCTAAATTTTCCCTATAAATATTTTAATATGCTTATAGAATACAAATGAACAAATACACAAATCAAAAGTGTACACTTACTGAATCATGAATAAAGAAACACACCAGTATAGTGATTACCTGGTCAAGAAATAAGTGAATCTGTGAACACTCCCTCCTTCTTAATATCTTTATAAATGAAGTACCTTCTGGGTCTCTCCAGTTGGTATAGCAAATGCTATCTGAGCACTTGAAATAATAGAGCCATTTCCCCATATCCACCTCCTTGAGACTTAGTATACCTTTCCTAAGTATGCTAAGAAAGTTCCAGCATTCCTATTTCATTCATTGTTTCACACAATAGAGAGAAGCCTGTAATTAACCAATCTAGAGCAGAAAGCACACGGCAATAAATTTACCTTGATCCAATACCCCTGGTTTAAGACGTTTCCTGGTTTAACACTCTTAAAAATCCATCCAGACGTGTTCCCCAAAAACTTCATGCTACAAATTGGTAAAAATTGCAATTCCTTCAGTATTAAAATATTTCCTCCCAAAATAAACCTTGTACCTCTTGAATTGGGCTATATTTTGATCTGACTTTAATTATAGGCTTGGAAAGAAAGAGATATGGTAATGGTGTGTCCTCAGAATCACTTGTGTCCCCTTGGGAGGTACTAGTTCCAAGTAAAGACATTGGCAGGTCTCATGCAAGGGAAAGAGTGGTGATGGAACTGCTTCTGTTTTCTAGGAAGTTGCAGGGGGATTTGAAGATTCAACATTTTTAGTCTCTTCTCTTTCTATTCAAATATCCCTGCTCATTGCCAAGAATCTCTATCTTAGCCTAGGAGACCTGACGAGATGCTACATTCAATTGGTACTCTAATTGCGAACCTTAAAACAGACATTATGCTGGATCTAAGAAGAAAGTGTAATTCTTTAAAACCACAATTGGGGTTATTGATTCCCCTTCTGTCCATGGAAGGCAATTCAAGTCTTTTGATTTTGCTTTGTGCATTTTTGAAAGTTATATCTAGGGTGCTGAAATCAGCCAGCTAAATACACAATGGTAATTGCCAAATTCCACAAGTTACTTGATATCCTGACTTTTTGACCTCAACCTACTCGCCAACCTTAGCTGCCACTGGGTAATTGTGACACCTCTGAATGCTATAGATTACCAGTGGCCCGTTTCTCCATGATAAGGAGGTTATGTATACACGCAACATAAATGTAAATACCCAAATCCCAGAATATTGTTTTGAGGGAATGCTTTCTGGAGCCATTCCTTGTACTAATTACTGGATCAGTCAGGAGTGTAGCATGAAACAGCACATTGGAAGGGGGCAATTGAAGAAAGTTTAATGAAAAGACTATTTCTAGAGGTGTGGACAGAGTAAGGGGAATAATGAAGGATGGCAAATTACCTAAAGTTTAGCAACAATGGAAACTGCTACTGACCTTAGGCCTAGCAAGACAAAAGGAAGGAGCTATTATAAGAGTATGACATGAGCTTTAGCTGAGATGTGAGGATGCCTAACAAGAGTTAGGGCCACGGTTAAGGAATGAAGCCTTCTCTGATCTCTAGCCAGTGCTTGCCATTGGCCAAACCCCATGAAAAGCCAGGTACAAGGAAGCCTGGGTGATGCAGTCTGCAGGTGTCAGCCTACTGAGGCCAGACTCCTGGGACATAGTGCAAAGAAGAGAAAATTAGAGAATAAATCTGGAAAGTCAAACAGAATAACCTTCTCTCTGTTCTCTCTCTAAAGTACCTTGTCCCCCTTCCCTTTGTCCCCCAAACAGCATTTGATATGGATACATATCCATAATCACAACTATGATGTCTCACCATTCTGCTCTGACCTTCTGGTTTATCATCCGCAATTACTGTGTTCAGCCTTGTACAAGGAAAGTGGTCAGATTCAGTGAATTTTCACTGAAAACCTAGGGACCTAAAAGGCATTTTATTCTATGAGAATAATAAAATAGAGGAATAGAGTCAAATGGCTTTGGAAGTGATCAAATCACAGAAAATAATTTTATTTTCAGATTTCTTTTTTCTCTACAAGAATGATAGATTGGTAGATTAATAGAGTGTCACTAAAGGTTTGTGTGGGTGGTGGGGTGAGGGGTGAGGGGTGATGATTCTAAAACATCACGGTTCTCTAGAGTACGCTCGCTTCTTTTGGCATCTTGTTAAAACTGAAGATGAAAAAAAAAAGGTTATGGTCAGAATACAAATTGAGGGAGGTGCATAGGAATCAGTGTGTGTCAAACAAAGCAAAATTGTGCAGTGCCAGCAAGTTCAAACCTGCAGTTTAGAGAAGCACCTGCTGCAGACTCTGTGGATAGTTTAGATTTTGTATCTTGCAAAACTATTTTTTTTAACACAATGGAAGAACAATAAACCAAAACATAGTCTTCATAATCTTCATGAGAGGCTATTTATGTATTTTCAAAGAAGTGTCATGATTCTGACAATTCATCAAGTTTCCACATCCTGGGAAAACATTTGGTGGAGTTTGCCCATCTGTCAACTTCTCTAGATCATTCCTGAGCAAAGCCATGTCAGAATACCCTTAATGACAAGAAGCTGTGTGGGCACCTATTCTTAACTTACATGGATCCTGATTTATACTGGTGTTTGTAAACTGCAATGCAAACTGAGAAGCCAGATTAATTTTGCTTGTAAATATTTGCAATCTGTTATTTAGATAATTGCTACATCCTCATTTGGATATATTTTTAGGCTTCTAACAATATACACTTGCTCACTTACCACACTGCAATGATAGAAGGTTATTTAAAGCTGAAATTCACTGTAACAAAATATGTATTATATTAACTATCAGCTTAACTTATTTTAATGGATAAGGCCATGTGTTCATGACAAATTTTTTTGTGCTTTTGCTCATGATGGAAATTGGTTTGGTGATTTTGTTCCTTGTAATATACTTTTCTGGCTGTCTGGGAAACGTTGGCTTCACATAAATGAGATGGGAAGTACTTCCCTTCTTTTTCTTCCTAGAAGAATTTATGTGAGATCATTCATCTTTATTTCATGAACACTTTATACATTTGCCAGTGAAGCCACCTGGGCCTGTTGGTTCCTTTATTGTCAGATTTATAACTACAAATCTAATTTATTAAATAAATAGGTATATTTCACTTTCCTATTTCTTCTTAAGCCAACTTTGTAGTTTATGTCTTTTAAGCGATTTTCCCATTTCATTTAAGGAATCAAATATTTGTGCATACAGTTTTTTTTTTAATGTACTCCCTCATTATCATTTGAGAATCTTTAGGAGATATAATCATGTCTACTCTTTCATTCCTGATATTAGTAATTTGCGTTTTTTTTCTCTCTCTCTCTCACTCTCTCGGTCACTCTCAGTGTCTCCCTCTGAAGGACCCTGACTGATACACAGACTAAGAAGATACTTGCACTAGTAGCAGAATTTTCAGCTTTGCCTTTGCTTTCCCTCTTTTGCTTTCATTATTATTATTGCTTGCAATTCATGAACTATTTTTGAGAAATTTTTGTGAAATTGGTAAGGTATTGTTATATTAACCAAGATGGTACAAATATTATATATTTGTGTGTATATATACACACACATACAGAACTTGCTCAAATATATGAAGTTACTTCTTTCACTTGTTCACACTGCCATCAGGGTAGATACAGTAACACATGATTATATGGATCCTGTAGAGAGAGGCATCATTAATAGTCTGTGCAGTTAATATTGGTGAAGCTTAAATTTTTTAGATACTATAAATAAAGTTTAAGAAGGGAAATGTAGTTGATTGCATATTGGAACTGAATTTCTAATACTTTTAAGAAAATGTATTAATAAGAGTTGAGGATAATATTATAATAACATTTTGATTTTTGAATTGGTTTGAGAGTCAAAGTCCCTTGTGAAATAAAAAATAGATTTTCAGATGGTGTTAAAAATCATTTCAATGTGAATATTCTCACTGTTCTGATTTTGTGATAATCAGGGTAGGTTAAACATTCGCTATATTAGAAACCATGCATGTGTCCCCAGACCTAGTTTTTCTCCCTTGGTCTGGCTTTTTAGAATGCTGGTGATAAACTAAGCCTGATTTATTATATGACCATTCTATATGGGAAAAGACTGTAACTCTGGGTATCTTTGGTCAACCTTAAGAGATATAGCAGGGGGACGGAGGTGGCTTAGGTGGTTGAGCGTCTGTCTCCCATACGGAGGGACCTGGGTTTGATCCCCGGGACCTCCTGGTAAAAAAAAAAAAAAAAAGAAAAATATAGAAGGTGCATGGGCCACCAGGTCCCGGGCGCGGGTGGGCCATCAAGCCCCACAAGCCACGCAACAAGATGATAATGTAATAGGAGAGTGACACAAGGGAGAGCTAAGATGAGACATGCCAAAAAACCAGGAACTAAGGTGGCGTAGGGAGTAGGACGCCTGTCTCCCACATCAGAGATTCCAAGGATTGAATCCCAGTGAAGACAGTAGGAGAAGGATGGGAAGAGAGGGCAGGAAACAGACACAGAGAGTTGCCCAGCGAATGGACACAAAAACAGCAGAAACGGGGGGGTGGGGGGGTGGGATGGTTGTAAAAATGGATAAAAGTAAATAAATAAATAAACAAATACTTAAAAAACGTGTAGGGGAAGAAGATATGGAATATAGTGAGTAGTAATACTTTGATGATGCTCTTTCATGTTTTGTTAACAAATGTTTCACAACAATTCAGGGTGTTTGTGGGGGGTGATGTGTGGGAGCCCTGTATGATGTTACGCATGTTTGTTTTGTAAGTTCACGATGTTTACTGAACACTTATAGTTTATGTATGTTCATGTAGGAATGATATACTTCAATAAATTGTTTAAAAAATCATTTCATAACATCTGACATTGAGCTGATATATTATTTCTCAGTTTAGATTAAATTCTATATGTAGGTTTCTTTTCACTTAGGTTTAAATCACTTTACTAACTTCCAGTCCTGGTGTGGGTGGAGAAATATAGACTTAAGAGTCTGAGATTTTAATCTGTTCATGAATATTAAAAGCACTTACATGAAAAATGTATACACATACACGTATGTGTATATATATTGTATATATAACAAAATTTCATAAGTAAATCTTACAATTAAAAGAGCTAATTTAATTTTCCTTAAGAGATATTTTATAGTTTATGTAAATAAGATAATTTAATTTAATAAATGTGGTTTATAAGGTTAAATAGGTAAACTACAGTTTACGTTTTTCTTCTCTATATTTTCTATCAGTAAACATAATAAAAGGATCTTTTAACAAGGAAAGTGAAATATGCCTAGTGGAATAATTTAATCTGAAAAGAATTTTGAGTCCACTGACATTTTTTTTATCCTACTCCTGGGTGTGATGGTTTGAAGCTGTACGTACTCCAGAAGAGTATGTTTCTTAAAGTTCCTCGACTCCTGTGGTGATGGCTCTATTATGGGTAAGATGGATTGGTGAATAAGATCTTAAGATGTGACCCAACTCACTCAGGGTCGGTCTTGATATTTTTACTGGAGTCCTTTATAAGAGAATGAAATTCAGACAAAGAAGAGGAAGCCCTGGATGCAAGAAACGGAAAGCAACAAAACTCAGGAGTGAATAAAGCTATAATTCTACTTAAGTATATTTATAATTTTAAAATGGTTTTCATTTCTTGGCTTTGTGTTCATTTATTTTCCCACTTATGCTAATATTATACTTTTTTGCAATCAGTGACTTAATACAGTTCCTAAAATCTGTCATGAATCAATGTTAATTTTATAAATATTTGAATGCAGGGATTAAGTGATTTTATTGTTTCTAACATTATTTTCATTGCAGTTAATAAATTTATTTTCTACATGAAATAGAGATGTATGCCTTTTCAATAAAAAATTTAGCAATAAAAAAAAAAAAAAAAAAACTCAGGAAAGAAGGGAGAGACCAGCAGACTCCACTGTATGTCTTGGCATGTGACAGAAAAGTACAGGATTGCCAGCAGCCAGGTTTCGGGAAGAAAGCATTGCCTGATGATGCCTTGATTTGGACAATTTTCTCAGCCTCAAAACTGTAAGCTTGTAAGTTGAGAAGCTTAGCTAACAAGAACACGGGGTCATTGGAATAATGATATGCTTCTTTCTTAAATTTCAGGTTGGCATCCATTTTTTCACAAGAACACTTATTAAACAAACGTTGTCTAAGTTATCATTCCATTTTAAGAATTAGTACCATTTCATGGTATTTGCTTTGAGCAGCCTAGGAAACAAACAAAAGTGCCAAAGGCCAAATGGTACCTAAGTGTTCTTGAGGAATGTTAGCATTTTGCAAACAAAGGTTGAAAAGAAGGTTGGGACTAAAGGCTGTAAAGCATTTGCAGTGAGAAGGTGCATGTTTCAAGACTATCCTATAACAGTTTCAGGAATTGCTGAGAATACATTAGAGTATTACTGGTAAGATTTTTTTACTAGTTTCAAATCTATGGCCTTCTCTTGCCAAGCTATGCATTCTTATTTCTTACATGTGCCTCAAATATTCATTTCTTGATATATAATTTATCTCTCATTCTGTTACTTTCTCATGAAAATAGATGTGCCTAATCATATAACAATGTACATTATTGTCATGTAATATAAGATAACTATTTAAGATATTAAATAGAGGTTTCTATAAAATATTAATAGAGCAAGTATGTGATCCTGATTCAACTGGGAGGAAAGCCACAAATATTGATTGTAAATATGATCCTAATCTTATTTTACTAATTCAGTCTTCAAAAAGAACAATCTAAAAAAGTTTAGAAATTCAAAAATATTAATAAATTTAACCTACCCTTCCATTCCAAATCTGTGTTTTACTTTAAATTTTTGTCATTCTATTCATTTTATTATTATTGTTTCCTCTCACTGGAGTTTAATGCAAATATCTTGTATCTAAATGATGCTAAACAACTTCAAAATTCCTTGTAAAATATTCCATTCCAAATAGTAATGTAGGCGGCCTGAGTTGTTTAGAGATTTTTCTCCTCTCTTCTAAAGGAAGTAGATTGGAATTTTAGCTGACTAAAAGTCCATAGGCATTCATGATGTGTATCGTGCTCCCAGAAGAATTTTTTGAATTGTCCTACTTCTATTTCATCCTGAAAAATCCTTCTTTCAGGAGGCTGTTTGGGGGCCCTCTGGTTATCTGATTCTGTCATAAATCAATTTTCAGTAACACTACGGAGAAACCTTTGAGCACGTGATGTTCCCCATTGTGTAGAATACCTTCTGAGAAAAGAAATTAATTGAGCAATTCCCTACACTCTGTCACGGTTGCACTGCATAATAAGATGAGCCCCCTCTCAGGAGAATCAGCAGCTGCCTGCCATTCCCTAGCTTTAGATTACCTGAGTTTAATCTATTGCTGGAAATGTAGCTTAGCAATTTCATCAGGAAAATTACTTCTCAAATTGAGAAATATATTGCATTATATGTTGTTTTTGATCCGTGCTACTTGATTTATATATAATTCTAACACAATATATACCACATTTATGCTTAAGCAGTGTTATTTGATCTTTATAAGAAACCTACTTACATGAAGCTTAGTGGTTTCTGACAATATAAGTTTTCTATGGAACAAATTTTGGCTGTTCACATTAGAAATTGAGTGAAACATTTTTCTATTAAATTAAATCTTCCAATAGAGGGTATGAACTGTGTACTCAACAATCAGTATGAATATAAAACATACTTTATTTTAATAACTGCAGCACTTTTATTTGACAAATAAAAGCCCATTCCTTCTTTTAGGAGGTAAAAAAGTAGATTTGAAATAGTCAGGAATCTTAGGTCTAATCTCTTGTTTTTTCTAGCCTAACTCAAGTTATTGACTAAATATTGACTAAAGTCAATATTTGCTTCAAAATCACGTTTTCATGGCTTCTCTTCTCTTATCAGCTTTCCTTATGTTTCCCTTCCTCCAAGCCATAACTTTAATTTCACTGGCCGTCTGCACTTTCTCACATGGTATCACTGATAGGGATGGAGAATATGCTCACATGAGTGAGAATCTGGTGGTAGAGATGATCACAAATCACTTCCTTCGTGTAGGCACTGGATAGATGCTGCTGTAAATGGTGGGTAAATCTTGGTTATTCTCTCACATAGACATTTGGAATTCTTGTGCTTAGTTGGACTTCCCAGCAGCAACCTTATATCAATAATCATATAGCCACACGGTCACTCCAAACTCTTATCCAGAAGAGGGAACAACCCATAAGCTTGTAAGGATCTCAGGGATCCATAAGACAAACTTTTGAAAAGGCTGGTGCGTCGGCACCTAAGCAGCTATCTGTTTGTAAACTATACTTTAACTATGGTGGACCTAGAGAACTTTGCTACACCAATCACTAATCTCTTGAGAAACTAGGCAACTCTCTGGACTCCTCTAATTTTCTGTACCAACCTAATGTATCTTTGTCATTACTATTATTTTTTTTTTTTTCTGGAGGAAACATGGGTAATTCCAGAATATTATGGAGGTCTTACACCTTGGAACTGTATTAAATTAGAGTACACTAATACCTACCCCACTAAGAAAGTAAACGTAAATATGAACAAGAAGATATAAGCTGTGAGTTGAGTGAAGTAAGCAAATGGTAGAGGCAATGGTATCCTGGAGGCAAATGCCTTTATCAGCATTGCAGTTATTCAGGAGTATTGGACAGATGCAAGGTGGAGGAACTTAACCTGAGTCTCCCACTTTAATCCCAGCATGCACGATAAGCCTCAGGTGGTTACATCCTCTGTCTTTGCAATGGAAGAGCTCAGATTCTCACTTGCTGGAAATCAGCTGCACAGAGTTTCCACAGATTAAGATTAGGTAAATATGAGCCTGTAATTCAAAATCATTTATATACAAGGAAACAAGTCGATATGACCAAGAGTCATAGAAGAATTACATGTAGTTAGAAACCTACATGCTTCAGATGCTGGAGTACATAAAATATATTTAAATGTTTAAGAAAACAGAATAGCAGGAATGGAGATGACAGCATATTTGAAAAGTTAATGGTTAAAAATGTTCCAGAAATATAAAACTAATGAAATCCCATGCAGAGGAATATATACCAACAAGAATAAATAAAAATAAACCCATACCTAGTCTGGTAGGCAGAATTCTAATAGGGTTCCCAAGATTCTTGCCCACTGATTTACATTCCAGTTATTCAATTAAACACTCATTGAGGTTTGCTGTGAAGGGATTTTGCAGATGTGATTAAGGTCCCAAATCAGTTGACTTTAAAATTGGAGATTTTCCTGGGTAAATGTAACCTAATCAGGTAAGCCCATAAAGTAGACTGGATTCTTCCTGGCAAAAGAGATTCAAAGAGTGAAAGGAATTCAATGTAAAGGATGACTCTTCATTGGTGACTTTGATGATGGAGGGGCCACATGGCAAGGAATGTCAGTGGCCTTTAGGAGCTGAGAGAAGCCCCAGTCATCAGCCAGCCAGGAAATGGGGACCCCAGTCCTGCAACTTCAAAGGAACTGAATTCTGTCAACAATCTGAAACAGTTTGGAAATGAGTTCATTTTACTGAGTCCCTGAGCAGGGAAATCTCTCCATGACTGGACTTTTGACGTCCAGAAAATATGAGATGATAAATTTGAGTTTTTTTAAGCTGTTAAATTTGTGGTAATTTGTTACACATCAATAGAAAATGAATACACTTTGTTTTCATTGTAGTGTAAATGTAGGAAATCACAGATAAAGAAAATATCTTAAAAGCTTAGGTAATCTAAGCACCTCTTAAAATATATGTATATATATATATATAAATAACATTTTTGTAAGCAAATACACATATATGCATATATATTTATATATCATTTTACAAATGTTTGTATGTATTGTGAGAATTTTTATTTTTACCCATAATAAAAAAAAAAAGCTGATGGAGAAAAACCACATCATCTGTAGGTAACATTGGTGTCAGACATCTTAGCAACAGTGAAAGTCTGAAGAGAGTGAAATAACACCTTCAACTTGCTGACAGGAAATAATTTGAAACCTAGAATTGTATACATAGCACAACTTTCTTACAAAAGTAAAAGCAAAAAGAAGCAAACAAACATTTTCTGTCAAACTGAAATCAGAGAGCATTTGTAACCAACAAACTTTCATTTATGCAATTTTTAAGAATACATTCCTGTAAGAAGCAAAATTGTCCCAGCCCTATTATTTGAAATATGAAAAAGAATGTTGAACAAATGAATTGGTAAACATAAAGACAAATCAAAACAAGCATGTGTGAATAAAATCCTTTTGCAGGCTCACTAAGGGAAGGTTTCATATATGACCATATAATGCTTACAATTAGAACAATAGAAAACTTTGCTTTATTTTTATGAAGTAGTGACTTCAATGAAATTATTTTAGTAGAGGAAGAGAATTGTAAACGATGGGATTTCTTTTTTCTCATTTACCAAATGGTATAATTTCTAATTATATTAGTCTTTTTTTCTTTAAACTTTCCTCCTTTCATTCTATCTTTATTTTTTCTATATTAGCTCAATATTCTTTTCCTCTTTTTTTTTTGCCATGCTTTCTTCTTATATTTACCTTCTTATATATTCTGTGATATTAGTGGATCTGGGGATAAACAAAGTATGAATGAATCTTAATTGTTACTTTTTAAGTGAGTAAAAGAATATATAATCTCAAATCACTTTGAGCATATAAAATTCCCAAAACAAGAATTACAAATAAAGAAAATACTTCAAAACTACACAATAGTATTCACTTGTAAGACATATCAGTTTCTTCCCTCTGATTCTAAAAACTCTTGTATGGTAGGTAAGCATTAGATGAAGTTGGTTTTTGGCACACAATGTACTTAGTTTTAGTTTTCCAGCAGAATCCATGTATGAATCCTACTTAGAAACTCATAAATTATATTTATGATCCTTTTCTATGCCCATCTTTTGCTTCTTAGAATAGCACTCTGTACCTGCTTATGCTTCTGTAATCTTGAGAATGGCTTGGTAATGGTTGTCATTTTAAATATTTAATTAAATATACATCTTTTGAATTAACAACTTTCACTTTATATGAATATTAACAAAATAATATTAAGTAATTATTTCTACATGCCTAAATTTGTTATTGTGGGTTTATTATTATAAAAATACTGCAATATATGATGAAGATAAAACTCATGTTTAATCAATGAATCTAGACAATTAACAATATATTTTCACAGCTTAGTGGGATGTATAATCTTCAAGTGATAACCTAGAATTATAGTTTGGTAATAAAGTCAGAGTGTCAGTTACAATATGATCTCAGATCTCAAGAGATCATAACTCCCTGGCTTGTTAAACCATTCTCAGTTTATCTCAAGTTTGGGTAAATTCACAGTCCACTAACTATTTCAGAATGCAGTAGTCAGATATGTGTAGAGCCTAAAATTTCATTTTAAATTCTTGATAAATGTATGTTTCTCTAGTTGGGATTGGAGGAAATGCTGAGAAAATAGGAATTTGTTGGAGGCTCACATTGGGCTAAATCCCATGCTAGATGTTTGCTTGCATTATCTAATTTATGTTAAAAAAATATTTCTGCAAGAGATAAACATTATAGAAGATTTACAAATAATAAAGTTGAGGTAAGCATTAAGAATCTTATTTCCTCCTTGCTATTTCCTACTACTGCTTATGAAAGAAGAGGGAACAAGAGAGTCAAATGTATTTGATCACAAAGTTCTACTATCTCATCTGATTATCATCAGTGTTTTGTTTTTTCTTTGCCTCTAGGGCAAGGCATATATTTTTATAATTGACCTAACTTTTAAATATTCATAAAGAAACAACTATTGTTGTTCAAGTAAAATTTGCCTGGACATTCTTTTAAAATTCATGAAGTCTTTTGCATATGTAAATGACTTACATGTAAATTTTAGATTATCTGGATTAAATATAGTGGATTTATCACAACCAATTGTTTTCTCTCTCTTTTAAGATTCCAATAAAATGAGAGTAAGAAATAGCAACTTATAAAATCCTGATGAACAAACAAAAAGAAGTACCAGATGAGCAATTTCATTTTGAACTATATTAATTGGATTTAATAGCAAATGTTGTACCAGGCAGTGAAAGAAGTAACTTAGAATGTTCCTGAAGTATGATGTAGTTCAGAAAGAACCTGATTTTCCCTGCAGAAATACAGAGAGTCTCAACATTCAATGATACACTTACAACTGAAGAGTGTAGGAAAAACTATGGAGCTAAATTCAAAGGGATGAACTGAAATTTTCCAAAGGAAGAGTATACCTCCTCCTGAAGACTGAACCATGTCTCTCACAAGCTGCGTTCAAATCCTAAGCCCCAGTCCTGTGGTTGTGAACCCATTTGTAAGTAGGATCTTTGGAGAGCCAACAAGATGAGGTAAAACTGAATCAAGGTGGGTTTTGGTACAATATGGCTGGATTCCTTATAAGCAAAGGAAATGTGGACAAGGAAGCAGGAGTGAGGAGGAGACAGAGGGAGACAGATGGGAAGTGATGGAGGGAGAGATTGAATAATGGGTTGCCATCAGCCATTACCAGAACTCTATAGACTTCAGAAAAAGCGTGGTTTGCCAATACCTTGATTTTGGACTACTGACCTCCAAAACTGTGAGAAAATAAATTCTTGTTGCTTAAATCATTAAGTCTGCAGTATTTTTTAAACAGCAGCCCTGCCATGCTGAGACACCTTCCTATGCCTAAGATTCACACACTACGTGTTATCCCAGCATTAACCACCAAGCAGGATGACTTAGACCCCATCCCTGAAGAAAAGGTGAACGTTTCAAGGAAAAGTGATGCAGAAGCTGGCATTTAGTCTTCCCTTTGCTAAGCCTTGCTTCTAGTCCCATCCCACTAAAGCAAAGATGTACAAGAAACCAGACACTGGCATACCCAAAACTGCTTATCCGTTTTTTATTTCCACATTATTACATATGGATGGAGAGAAAAATGTCTCTCAACATTTGATTTATACTGTCACCATGAAAAATTGTCCCAGAATACTGATAATACATATGACAAAGGAGAAGTAGATCAAAAACAAAAATGAATAATGGCACACTAATGTGTATGGTCAGAGACATTGCATTCATAAAAACAAGAATAAACCAAGCACAGAATGAGAAGATCCAGAAAATTATAAATACATTTCAAAAAAAAAAACCTTTTCAAAGAGTTTGGAAAACATAATGAGGGAAAGTTCTCCAAAGTCAAATAAAAGTCAGGGAAACTTAATATGAAATTGAGGCATACAATATAAATATATGATATCATATATCTGAATAAAAGGGGTTGTCCCCCCCCGCAAAAGCAAGAAAATTTCTGATTTGCTGTACTTTAGCTTACTAATTGAAAGAGTACACTGAGTGCCTAATAAATGAGTGAAAAATAAAACCACCAATGTATGTAATTTCAAAATTTGAAAGCCCTACCTGTAAAGGAGGGAAACTAAATCTTTCAGAGAAGAAAAAAAGAAAGTAATTTAGAAAGTTTAACGGTGGATTAAAGACATGCAAGGATCTGTAACAGTGTATTGCAGGAGGAGTACTTCTCAGAGACGCACTGTTGAACATTATTTACTTAGAGCCTGTGCATTTCCTGCCTGCTCTGGGTGCTTTGTGAGTGGAACACCTGCTTTATCTGGGAAAAACAAAACACTTAGCTCTCCTCTGCGATGGCTGCCAAGACGTCCAGTTCCTAGCCAGCCTGCCAGTTCTGGGACACTCAGTCCCTCTTCACAAAGATTGAGAAATAATTTCTATTGGGCCAAGGAAAGGAGCAGAGAGTATTCTTATTTGTACAAAGAGACAGTTTGATGATGATATGTTGTACCACAGTTTAAAAGGATAATAAGGTTTAAATCCATAATTAATGGGAAAAAATGAAGGATGACCTGAAGTGAAGGATGGGCTAGATCTTGAGATCATTTGGGAATAGTTCAGGCCACTGGGACCCTGAAAATTTTCTGACTTTCCTTCTAGAAATGTCATTTTGGAAATAACCTGGCCACCTGAAAATAGGGATGATTTTTAAGGAAGGAAAGAACAGTGGAATGGTGATGTCTCCCCCTTCTCCCCCCATTCTCTTGTGAGCAGGGAGAAGTTGCCATTCTACCATGTGACTGCTGGATTGTTGTATGAGGGGGATTACCTCAACCCATCTCTCTCTGCTGGCAGTGACAGCGAGCAGTGTGCTAATATCTCCACGGAGGCACCTGATAGTAAGGAGTCTGCCCTATCTGGGAAGTCAGTCCACCAGAAGTCTCATCGGTGGCTACTGTGCATCTAAGGTGAAACACAGGGCCCTGGCCAGCCTTTGGCAGGTGTGGCTGACTCTATCTGGGGGTGGGGGGAGCGGGGTAAGGGCGATGGGAAAAAGTTTATAGATAAAATTTTGCCTAAGTGGCTTCTTTTTTTGTTGTATATAAAATATATATATTTTAACTAGAGAAGAGGTGAACTTATAAAACAATCATGCAAATGTGCAGAATTCCCATTCAACACCTCGCCACCAGCACATTACATTGTTGTGGAACATTTGTTACAGATTATGAGATATTGTCAGAGTATTACCACTAATTATGGACAGACCGAGGAGTATGCCACCTCCTCTCTCTCCCTCCCTAGAACACATTAGCAGGTCTCCCTTTTGGTTGAAAGCTGCTGACTAAAGATCAACTAAATAAGAGTCCTAAAAGTTAAAGGGTTTCAAAAGAATTGAAAGCAGGGAATCAAATAGATATTTGCAGACCAGTGCTCATTGCAACACTGTACACGAAGGCCATGAGTCTGTCAATGGATGAATGGATCAACACAACGTGGTATAGTCATACAATGGAATATTATTCAGTCATAAAAAAGAATGAAATATTAATACATGAGCTAACATGGATAAATCTTGAAGACTCTATGCTGAGTGAAAGAAGCATAATGATTAATGAAATATCTAGAAAAAGCAAATTCATAAAGTCAGAAAATAGATTGGAGGTTACTAAGGGTTGGGAGCATGGAAATGATGAGTTAATGTCTAATGGGTATAGAGTTTCTGTTTGGGGTGATGAAAAAGCAATGGATGGTGATGATAGTGGCACAATATTTGAATGTAGCTATTATCACTGAACCGTACACGTATAAGTAGTTAAAATGGAGAGAAAAACATATTGTATACCTTCCACTGATTTACTTAGAAATTAACTGAGTATGTTTTCTTATAAAAGGGAAAACATGGGCTCTACAAAAGGATTTGACCTAATAAGTAACTTCTCCAAGGAGATAAATATTTGAGAGGCTGAGCTGGGCTTTGAACCCTTGGCTGGCCTGCTGGCCTCCAAGCCATAGTGCTTTTTGTAGAATTAGTCAATAGTTACTGAGTGCAGACTATATGCCAGACACCACACAAAGGGCTGACTGCGTGTCATCAGCATACTTATCTCCACAGTGACACTCTTGAGGCAGGCACGACCTCCTACTGTATGGTTGAGGAAAATGAAACACAGGTCACATAGCTAAAATAAGACAGCGCTGGAATTTGAACCCAGATCAGCAGGTTCCCGGGGCTGGGCCTGGTACTCGTATTCTCCGCCTGTCGTGTGTTTGTGTATGGACCGAGACAGGCTTTCAGTGTAGTTCAGACGGCTAAGAGGGGAGCACGTTTTCCCTGTCAAACCCCAAAGCAGATTAACCGTAAGGTCTTTGCATTTGGTAAGACACATCGGGGGAAACATGCATTTTCTGGCCAGCTCAAAACGACGGATATTATCACTCAGATGAAATAGAGGACTGACCTTATAATCTCTTCATAAGTAAGCAAGGAAGTGAAAGAGAGAAGGGAAGACAGAGGAGTAAAAGGAGAGAGAGTGTGTGAAAGCCTGGCAGCTAGACCACAGAAGCTATTTCGCCTGTTCCCCCCCGGAGCTATTTAGCAAAGCTTGAATCCACACAGGTGAGCAGTGAGGGGGCATGCTTCCATGACGGGCAGCTTGTCTTTCCCTTTTAAACCACATTGATCGAGATGCACAGTAAGAGCTCGTTGTCTTTTTCAAGTTTCTAGATCTAAGTATTATGTGAATCATTTTTTACGTATAAAAAGATGACTTAGGGTGTGTAGCTGTCACGAGTAATAAAACTAATTGACAAGTAGGATTTTGATGATGATGAACTAAGGAAACCTGAAAATATAGGTGAAATAAATTTTAAGAAATGAAGCAAGAAGTATCAAATAGCTAACAAGACAGTGATAAGTTAGGGTGCAAGGTCCAGAATATAGATTTTGTTGTTGTTAACAATGTGGTAAAATATTAATATGTAGCCAAATAAACTAGATGGAGTTAGACACTACACATTTCTTTTCTGATTAAAGTCAACTCTTTCCACTTTTGATCCTTTTGTGGTTTTCATTTTCCCTGTTTCATTAGGTATATCTCTAAGCTATTGATTTCCAGTCATTCTCTAAAATTTTTAAAGCTATTTCTTAAACTGAGATAGTGATAGCTCAATTAATCAGAAAATTATTTAGGCATATCGAGAGCAGTTTTATTTCTCTAAATATATCCTCTTTAATAATGTGCTCTCCTTAGATTTGCGTATTAGATCATCTTGGATCACAGATTAGTTTATTTCTGGGACAAAGAAGGAATGAAAAAGAGAGGAAAATATATTGTACACTCCCCTCTTCTCCCTTTATCTTTCCACCTAGAATCCTTTGTCCTCCATCTGTTTTCAGAGAATCACCTCCTCTATTATTTGAGCAAATACACGTACTCACCCTGCCCACCCTGCCCTGGCGTGCAGAGCCTTTTGCCCACAGTTATTTGGTCCATGTGCTAACACTCTTTAAGTTAAACAAATCAGAATAGTTTCCAGTTAGGAAACTCAGATTCAAACTCAGCATACCTGCTACTTTGATGACCAAGTTCTGATTTGTGGGTTGGAAACACGTAAATCTTTTTGGCTGCATAAAAGGAAAGAGAGGCAAACGTACAGAGAGAAGTAAAGTAAGAAAACAGAGAGAGAATTCTGCTAATGACTCTTTGATCCCAGGTTTTCTAGAGACCTAACTATCCCTTTGTGTTTTGATTATACACAATGTTTTGGTATGTTTGTTTGTTTGTTTGTTTGTTTGTTTTTTTAATGTATTTTGTTAAATAGCTGCCACAGGTCTAAACTAGGTTAGGTGCTGGGGAGATAATGAGAACTTAATCATAGGTCAAGCTCCTGAAATGTCCACAAGACAGAAGTGGAAACCAGCAAGACACTGTAATCACAGAAGAATGGGAAGCAAAATATGGGCACAAAGAAGGGGAAATTTCACAGAGGAATTGATGATACATCCAGGTTTTAGAAGATAAATAGAACTCCAGAAATTTAGTGTAAAGGGAAGAGAGAGAAACTAGCATGTGCAAAGGGATGGAAGTTTGGAGTGCATGGCTTCTCAAATGTGGTTGGCATGAGTTGAACAGAGGGTAAGACTAGAGAGGAAGAGTGAGACAGCACAGAGGGCAAATAAGAGATGGGCCTGAGTGCTATGCTTTGGTGATTGGAGGGTCCTGGAGGGTTTTCTGGTATGTATGTTATTAATATCTTTACTTTTTTCTTAAGCTAAATTTATTTGGCTTTATGTATGTGTAGTCATAAAAGTGAGTTCTTGGTATCAAAATTTTAAACAGCAGTTACAGTGGGAAAATGGCATTGGATTAGGCAGGCAAGGGTTAGCTCTCTCACAAAAACAATGGAGAAAGAGCCAAAAGCTTCCCGAGGGACCTGCTTTGTATTCAGCAGACCAGGATAGTGGCACACAAGTCCCAGGAGGGTGAGGGACAGAGAGAGGAAGAACCTGAAACAACAAACTATGAGTTACTAATCTCCAGGCTGCTGGGAAGGTCTCCCTTCACACATTCACAAGATGTTAAGAAGGGGTAAAAGCCCTGCCTCCTTGCAGCTGACTGAGAGGGGAGCAGATGTCTTCCTCACTGTCAGCTCTTATAAGGGAAAGGGAGGGGGAATCCAGTGTCTTTTCTTCAGTGAATTCAGCCGACAGATCCCACTTTGAATCCTGGCTCTGGCCAGACCAAAACAAAGGAAAACAGAGAGAGTATACCTCCCAGGAAAGGTGCACTAATGAGTGTCATCTTCTGGACAGCCTGGAAATAGCATGGACAAAAACTGCACCTGGATGCACCTGGGTCTCTGTCTCTAACTTCTGGGAGAAAATCTGTGCCCCATTAGTGAGTCCCTGGTATGATTTTGATAACTTAAACTGGGCAATTTTAAAGTTTTAGGATAAGTTGAACCAAATATCACAGAAGAGCTATGAAAAAATAATGAGAGAGAAATTGGCCATCAGAGTAAATGAACCAATATATTCAGATGCCTAGACATCAGCAAAAAGTTATAAGCCATACTAGGAAACAGGAAGAGATGGCCCAGCCAAAGGAACAAACCAAATATCCACAAGAGATTCAAGATTTACGATAATTAATAAATGATAATCACACAGCTCTCCTAAATCAATTTAAAGAATTAAAGAAAATATGACTAAAGAGATAAAGGATATTAAGAAGACACTGAGTGAGCATAAAAAACATTTTGAAAGTCTGCAAAGAAAAGTAATAGAACTTATGGGAATGAAAGACATGATGGATGAGAGTAAAAATACATTAGAGGCACATAAGAGCAGATCTGAGTTGCTCAAGACAGAATTAGTGATTTCAAAGACCAAATATCTGAACAGGAAAAGACATAAGAACAGAAAGAGAAGAGAATGGGAAAAATGGAACAGGGTCTCAGGGAATTTAATAACAACGGGAAATGCAAAAATATACGCATTATCAGTGTCCCAGAAGGAGAAGAAAATGGAAAAAGGGCAGAAAGAATACTTGAGGAAATAATGACTGAAAACTTCCCAACCCCTATGAAAGACATAAATATCAATATCCAAGAAAGTAATGCATCCCAGACAGTATGAATCTAAATAGACCTACACTGAGACACTTACTATTCAGAATGACAAATAGCAGAGATAAAGAGAAGATTCTAAAAGCAGCAGGAGAAAAGCAAAGCATCTTATACAACACACCTCAATAAGATTAAGTGCTGACCTCTCATTAGAAACCATGGAAGAGAGAAGAAAGTGCTACGATGTATCTAAGATACTAAAAGAGAAAAACTGTTAGTCAAGAATTCTGTAACTGTAAAGCTGTCCTTCAAAAATGAAGGAACGTTCAAAGTCTTCACACACAAACAACAACTGATAAAATATGTTACCAAAAAAACTAGAATTACAAGAGAGATTAAAGGGAGTGTTGCAGCCTGAAAGGAAAAAAAAAAAAGGGTGAGAAACTTGGAGAAGAGTGTAGAAATGAAGATTATTAAAAGGGTAAATTAAAAGATAAAAAGATAGACATTAGTACAATATGACAACAGAGAGCCAAAGGTCAAAATGGATGAAGTAAGTAATGCCTTTACAGTAATAACCTTGAATGTTAATGGCTTGAACTCCCCAATCAAAAGACATAGACTTATAGAATGGATAAAAAAAAAATATGAGCCATCTATATGGTGCCTACAAGAGACCTCAGACATAAGGGCATAACAAGGTTACAAGGAAATGCTTGGAAAAAGACCTTCCACACAAAGAGTAACCAGAAAAAGAGCTGGTGTAGTGAGGCTAATATCAGACAAAATAGATTTTAAATGCAAAACTGTTATAAAGGATGATGAAAGTCATTATGTACTAATAAAAGGGGCAATTCAGCAAGAAGAAATAACTTTACTAAATATTTATGCACCTAATCTCAGTGCCCCACGATACATGAAGCACTTACTGGTAAAGCTGAAGGGAGAAATAGATGTCTCTACAATAATAGTTGGAGGCTTCTATACATCATCACTCTCAGTATTGGAAAGAACATCAGGACAGAGGATAAAGAAAGAAAAGGGAAGCTAAAATAATTTGAAAAATCAACTAGACCTAACAGACATCTATAGAGCACTGCATTACAAAACAGCAGTGCTCAAGGTCTTTCTCCAGGATAGACCATATATCCAGTCACAAGACAAGTCTCAATAAATTTAAAAAGATTGAAATTATACAAAACACTTTCTCTGATCATAAAGGAATGAAGCTGGAAATCAATAATGGATGGAAAGAGGGAAAATACATAAATATATGGAGATTAAAAAACACACTCTTAAATAATCAGTGGTTCAAAGGAAATTGCAAGAGAATTTAGCAAATATCTTGAGATGAATGAAAATGAGAACACAATCAAGACCTATGTGAAACTGCAAAGGCAGTGCTCAGAGGGAAATTTATAGCCTTCAATGCTTACATTAAAAAAGAAAATAGAGCAAAAATAGAAGAACTAACTGCACATCTGGAGGAACTAGAAAAAAAATAGCAAACTAATCCCAAACCAAGCTGAGGGAAGGAAATAGTAAATATCAGAACAGAAATAAATGAAGTGAGAACAATAACAACAACAAAAAAAACATTGATGGAATCAAGAAAATCAAAAGTTGGTTCTTTAAGAAGATCAACACAAACCCTTAGCTAGACTAACAAAGAAAAAAAAAAGAGAAGATACAAATAAATAAAAGCAGAAATGAGAGGGGGGACATTACCACTGACCCCACAGAAATAAGAGAAATCATAAGAGGGTACTATGAACAACTGTTTGCCAAAAAAAAACTAGAAAATATAGACAAGATGGATAAGTTCCTAGAAATACATGAACCATCTACCTTGACCCTGGAAGATATAGAAGACTTCAACAAGCCAATCACAAGTGAAGAGATTGAAACAGTCATCAAAAACCTCCCAAAGGTGAAAAGCCTGGGACCAGATGGCTTCACAGGAGAATTCCACCAATCATTCAAAATGACCTAATATCCATCTTGCTCAAGGACTTCCGAAAAACTGAACATGAAAGAATGCCACCAAAGTCGTTCTATGAAGTCAACATCACCCCAATACCAAAACCAGGTAAAAATACTAAGAAAAAAGAAAATGACAGGCCTATATCTCTATTGAGTACAGATGCAAAAATCCACAAAAAAACACTTGCAAACTGAATCCAAAAGCACATTAAAAGAATTATACACCGTGATGAAGTAGGGTTTATCCCAGGTATGCAAGTGATTCAACACAAGGAAATCAGTTGATATAAATGATTGAAAATCAATTGATCAATTGATTGTAATAAATCAAATTGATAAATTGAAGAAAAATGATATACAATTGATTGAGGCAGAAAAGCCATTTGACAAAATACAGCACCCTTTCTTGATAAAAACACGCCAAAAGATAGGAATAAAAGGAAGTTTTCTCAATATGGTAAAGTGCATAACATGAAAAACCTACAGCTCACATTGTACTCAAAGGTGTAAGACTGAAAACTTTCCCTGAGACCAGAACAAGTCAAGGATGACCACTGTCATAATTATTATTCAGTATTATGCTATAAGGTCTAGCTAGAGCAATTAGGCTAGATAAAGAAATAAAAGGCACCCAAATAGGAAAGGAAGAAGTAGAACTTTCACTATTTGCTGATGACATGATCCTATCAATAGAAAATCCTGAAGAATCCACAACAAAGCTACTAGATTTAATAGACAAGTCCATTCAAGTGGCATTATACAAGAGTAATATGCAAAAATGAACTTGAGAGTAAATGACAAAGGTACAAGACCAATTATCTATGACATTATGACATTTTGTTTGTAGATAAGGCTATAAATTGTTCATGATGGTCTCTTCAGAAAGACGTTTGAATGCCAAATACTTAAGTCCTGGTTTCTATATCAACTGCTACTTCTCTGATTGAAACTTTCTCACATTTGTTAAATTTCTGCCATTTAACATTATCTATGTATATTTGACTCTTAACAGTCTTAATTCAGATGTGGCTATAAAACAGAGAAAGGAAAGTGCAGGTAGTGCCAATCAACCACATTAAAAAAAAAAAACCAAACTTATGATGAATATATTCTTTGATAACGCTGACCGTAGAATTTAACTCATTCAGTCTAACTGTTGAAGAAAATATGAAATGATCAACTAAGTTTCAAAATACATAATGAGAAGAGTTGTAGACTTCTATTCTTATTCACATTTTAATTGGAATCTGACTTTTTCTTTATGCCTGTAGTTTTAAGCATTCTTCATGGAAGTTTGACATTTCACTTAATATCAGATAAAATCTGATAAAATTAATTGCTATTCAAATGAATTGTTAAAAATCCTTAACAACTAATATTTGTGTCTCACAAAAACTGGAATGCCTTGCTAATTTTAAGGCAGCTATAAAAGTCATTCTTTCATTAAGATTGCTACTATTAAGAATTTCCTAAGTTAAATCATGGAGAGGCATATCATGCTCCAGAATGGAAAAGCTCAATTTTATAGCTTTTTTGCACCTTGCTAGATTTATTGTAAATATTTAATTCAAAATCAATCAGTATCCCATTTTGGAGGGTATTAAACAAAATAAGATTGAGGACATGTCATCCAAGGTAATAAAAGATAGTAGCTTGCTGTAGTTCAAATCATTTTTCAGGGAAATAAACAAAATAACAAGAACATGATCTAAATAATCTAGAAACATATGCAAATATATGGAGAGTATTCTACATTAAAGAGACATTTCAATTAAGTGGTTAAGATTGGATTTAATCATGTTGTTCCTTAGAATTGATATAATGTCTTCTTTGCCATTGCTACAAAAATATTACAATATTACTGTTAACTATTGTCCATAAGTTACATTAGTTTTAATTTTCTTGTGTACCACTGTATTCTTAACACTTTGTCAAAGGAGAATATTCTTATAATATTAACCACAATCTTCATCCACCACGGAAATCACTGTTATTCAGTCCCTAGATTTCTCTCTAGTTTTCTTTCAATTGACATTTACATACACAGACTACCCCTTTCAGCCACAATCACATTTATAAACCAGCAGTGTTAGTTAAACTCACTATAATGTACTACCATCAACTGTATTCATTTCTACACTTTCACAATAAACTTTATTAAAAATTCTTCATGCAAGAACTCTTATCACTGATGTAAAGGCAGTGGCCACCTGAGGTTCTGAAGGATGGGAGAGGGTAGAATAGGTATAATATCCGGGCATTTTCGGGACATTGGATTTGTCCTGCATGACAACTGAATGACAGATACAGGCCATTGCATATTTGTCATAACTTACAAAATTGTGCGGGACAAAGTGTAAACTATAATGTAAACTGTAGTCCATGGTTAGTAGTGATGCTTCAAAATGGGTTCATCAACTGTAAATGGGCCACACTAATGAAGGATGTCGTTAATATGGGAAAGTGTGGGAGGTGGAGGGAATGGGGTATTTGGGAATCCCTTATATTTTTTATGTAACGTATGTATTCTAACCCTTCTTTAAAAGTTAAAAAAATTTAATTATAAAGAAAATTCTTCATGCATTAATTGTCAACTCCCAATCTCAGTGCATATTTCTAACTCCTAGAAACCTCTACTCTAGAGTTTACGTCCATGAGTTTACTCACCATATTTAGTTCCTATTAGTGAGACCATACAATATTTGTCTTCTTGTGTCTGGCTTATTTCACTCTTTTTTTCCTTTTAATATCATTGTGAGCTTTTAATATTGGCTATAGAAATTTTTTAAAAAACAATTGTGTAGCAAGTTTCTCTATATTGAAAACTTATGTGATTTATAGTATTCCTTGGAAATCTGACAAATGTATATTAAACTTAAAATATATACATTTCTTACTGGCATTTTGCTATGGGGAAAGATGGGGATAATTGGTTGGTGATTCTCATATATTTCTCAATTTTCTTTAGAAATGGTATAATTGGGTCTACTCTGAGAGAGTTGATTTTCATAATAATTTTTAAAAATCATCAGTTATATTGCCAATTCCAAATATATACCTACAATTTGGCCCAATTTTCTTTTATAATTTAATTGCTTGTATACCTGTGGCTCTGTCTTTCTTCATAGTTCCACTTTTGTTGTTGTTATTTACAAAACTCTTAGGCATCTGTGCAATGTTAGATGAGTTTCTAATGCTACTGCTCTCAGAGATTTTATTTTTTAAGGTGAAATATTTAGGGTTTGGATAAGCTCCATGTTAAAATATTTTGTTTTAGGACAAACTTTAGTGATGTTTCCTGATCCAACTAAATAGATTTGTATTTTGTGGTAGCAAAATCTTCCCTTCCAAACACACACTTTCTTTGTGCTATCAGATTGTTTTTAATCACTGGTGATGCTTTCTTTCCTATTTGTCAGTTTCTGCTATGCTCAAGGAAAGCCAAAGGACATATTTTCAGACTCATATGATTCTGTCACTTCTTTTTTTTTTTTTAAGAATGAACCCAGGACCTTTTACATGGGAATAACTGAGCTATACCTGCTACCCTCTGCCACTTTCTTACCCAGAAAATGAAACTATTCATTACCTCTCTTTAGTGAGAAGAAAAAGGAAGGGCTGATTCCAGAGAGATGTCATTGAAGTCATGTCCCACAAAAGTTATATAAGATTATATAGAGATGGATATGATACCAGAGGGACAATGTAAATATGAAGTGTTTGAATAAATTCTTATTGATTAGGGGGAGGAAGATGTGCTTTAAAGGGGAGAGCGATGGTAGGCAAGATTAAGGCAACTTCAAAGAAAGTTTGAAATAATGAAAGTACAGCCATTCTATGAGATAAAGTATTTCTGGATGTGGTCGCGCTGTGATCTTAGAAGGTAAATGGGGAGGACGGTAGATCAGAAGGAGACTGTCTTAGTTTCCTAGGTCTTCCTTAACAAAAGGCCACAAACTGGGCGGCGTCAAACAACAGAAATGCATCGTCTCACAGGTCTGCGAGCTCGAAGCCCAAAATTAAGCTGTTGGCAGGGCCATGCTTCCTCTGTAGGGAAGAACCTGTGCTGGCTTCTGGCAGCGGCTTGCCTGCAATCAATGGCATTCTCTGCCTGGGCCGTCACAAGGTGTTCTCCGTTATGCCTATCTGTGGTCAAACTTCCTCTTTTTATAAGGACATCCGCATATGATCACAGGCCCACTCACTCCAGCAGGACCTCACTTTAATTTGCCTGGTGCCATCTGTTAAGACCCTATTTCCAAACACCGTCATGTTCTGGGGTTACAGGAATGAAGACTTCAATATACCGTTTTGCAGGACACAATTCAATCCAGAAGAGAGACTGGAAACACGAGGCAAGGACCAGATGCCCACTTCTAACCATGGCAGCTCCAGTTCCAGGTTCATATCAGAGATTGGTTAGGACTCAGCAAGCTTAGGCAAATTTACTTATAATTCTACAATCCATATTAACTCCTTATGGAAGAAATATTTCTGACCATAATGTGAGGTGGGTACTTTGGGAAAGAATTGCTCATTAAACTCTAATAAGCCATTAATACCTTAGTGTGGATACATTGTTTTAGAGCTGAGCCCTAAAGGGCTCTGGGCAAAGGCAAAGTATTGTTCCCTATCACCCATCTGGGTCAGCCTGGAGCAGCTCAATTTGAGATTCTTTGAGGCCTGCTCTACCAGAGGATAATTTTTCTCACTCTCTTGTGTATAAGAGGTA
Source organism: Tolypeutes matacus (assembly GCA_026826555.1). NCBI lineage: Eukaryota > Metazoa > Chordata > Mammalia > Cingulata > Chlamyphoridae > Tolypeutes > Tolypeutes matacus. The sequence goes on along the minus strand of JAKSZT010054341.1, from coordinate 2,908,639 downwards.
AAATCGGCAGCCGTAACTTTCTGGTCCAGAAAGAGACAAATGAACCTTTTTATTTTAAACTGCTTTCCCAGTACACCCTTTTTAATGTAGATAAATCAATCTAACAAGGAATGAAATTTTAAATGCTTTCATGAACATCAGTTGCCCGGTGGTCACTGGGGTCTTCGCCGCCATTCATTTGCGTACATTAATCTGTTTTAGTTCTTCCTGGCACTGCTGAAATCCCAGTCCGAATTTGCTGGACACCCTGGTACAGTCAGACTTCATTAGCAGTGTAGTGTGGTGCGAGGAGCTGCAGCGGCACTCTGCAATTCATGCTTAAGAAATGGCTCTTATCCATTTAAATGTTCATACTTTCTAAGATAAAATTTCTAAAATACAACAGCATGATTATTTGTAAACACATTAAACAGATGTCAAGAAAAGAGATTATTTCATTAACCTGTATCTAAATTTCTAGCTTAGAAAGGAATTGATAACCTTTAAAGGGAGACGTTTTCAGTTAAAAGTAGGTCGGAAGTAATTTATATGCATCCATGCAAAGTTCACAGAAAAACCTTTCTCTAGTATTTTTCCATATTAAAAAGACAGACAGTTTTAATAATTAATGCACAGTAGATTACCCTGAACTTTTACTTCCTTAAATTCATTGGCTCTTTATTAGAAGCGCAATATGGATATACAAATTTGAACTAACAAAATTTCAGCTGATTTTACCACTTTTATATTTGAAAGATTATGGGTTGCTTAAATTAAGTCTAATGCCTGACCAAGATTTTAACATATTGTCCATCAAATATACTCTTAATTTAATAACCCATCAGAGTTATCTAGCAACGGGTAGTAAAGAGAGATACATTTCATAGCTGAGTCAATGAATTTGAATTTTTATAATTGTGAGCAGATTGTACCAAGGAAAAGTACAAAATAACTTGGGAAGGTATTATTAATTTTCCTCCTATACCTCTGTCAGTTTACTTCAGCACTCTTAAGTCTGTGCTGCGTGATAGCCATTATCTAGTTCACTCTAATTCTGCTAGCAGACTTTCACAGTGGTGCAAGGTTAAGATCAATTGCTATGATGTGAAAAAAACAGCCATAAAAAGAAAACTAGATACATTGAAGCATCAACAGGAACCAATAAGTCTAAAACAAGAGGAACTGTGGAGTTGCACTATTATTAAATATGGTCATCATGGTTCTCCTAGCTTTTTAAAATATAGAATAATTTTTCTGGGTGGGACGAGAGAATGGGTCTTTCAGTCAGCTTGGTGCCTGTGTATTAATATTTTTAACTCTTAATTTTCAAATAAAACATAGATCCAGAAAATCACCCGAACAAATGTATAGTTTAGTTAATTACTAAAGGACACACACCCTTGCACAAGCCCCTTCAGATAAACAAGGAAAGCTGACAGCAGGTCCAGAAGCCCTTCCATGTGGCCATCCTAGTTATAAACCCCCTTTTTCCACAAAAGTAACCCGCAGCTCCACTTTTACAGGAATCAGTTCTTTGTATTTCTTTATTGTTTTACTAAACATGCAAAATAGTTTAGTGGTAAAATTTATTATATCTTTTAAGCTGTTTATTAATTGACAGTGCTCTCTTCTTCTTCTTTCCTTTATGAAAACGTATTTGTTTGACTAGTTTCCAGCTGACTCTGTGCCAAGTACTGCTGCTGGTTTTTAAGAAATATGAAAACATTTGACTTATTTAAATATTTGCCAAATATGAAATTTACATTATTAAGTGCAACAGAGGCTCTGCCTGGAAATTACTCGTCTTGGAAGGTAAGCCAGGGACCTAACCAAACTAATGAGTGCTTGAGTGTTTTATTCATTGGAAATCCTTTTATGATTCAGTAAACTCAATGGAGGAATATTTCTATACTTCATTTCAAAAATTGTTTAATACTATGCTGTCTCTCAAAAGTCAATATGTGTTTTTTCAAAGAATATCATCAAATAAAAAATGTGCATTTTTGAATGATCTATGGAAATATAGTCACACAAATGTACATATATGATGTATGGAATAAGTATTTATACCCATATACCTATATATGCATGCATTTTTATGCATGTTTATTTTGCTTTATTTCTTGTTTAACCTGTTCTGTTCTATAAACTGTACTTTCTTTTGTTGCTTTGTAAAAAATCATGAGCATTTAAAAATAAAGAATATTAACTTATGATTACTGATATCATCCCACCTAAAATTATTGCATTATGTCAGTATGCATAACATGCATATTGTCAAATGTGACAATTTTTGTCCTACTAGAATATCAATTTTAAATTTAATACCGAACATATTAGGAATAAAATTTTAAATTCTTTAGTCAGGATCATGAATGGTTTATTCCTACAAAATTAGTTTTATCTATGTTACATTACCTTATAACAAACCAACTAAAATATGATACTACCTAATATTTCAGTGAATACTTAGTTTTGGAATTAAGAAAAAAATTCTGAAGTCAAATCAGTTTTGTTTAAATCACAGATAGACATTTAGTAGATGTATAGTGTTTGGCAAATTTTACTACTTGTTTCCCATACGTATAAAATGAAGAAAGAAACAATTGGCTTGGATAGGATTCAGTTAAGTTAATGAAAACCCCTAAATAATGATGGCTTAAGTGTGACATTCATTTCCCTCGTAAAGGAGTTGGGAGTAGATATGGTCTTACAGCTCCATCTTCCTATTGCATCACATTGCAGCTCGAGATGGCTGCCCAATCCTCAGCACCGACGTCAGCAATCCAAGCCACAAGAAGTTGGAAGGACAAAGTACATGTCCTCTCTCTTTAGAAAGAATGTCCAGCCATTCCTATTATTGGCTAGAATTTAGTCACTTTTCCACATTTAACTGCAAAGAAATTTGGGTAATATAATTTGTACTCAAGGAGACCATGCATACTTATAAAAAGGGGGAATTCTATGACAAAAGATGGAGAGAATGGATGATGGCAGGTCACAAGAAGTCTGTAATGCAGCTTGCCCTTTGATTACTTAGATATTTATGTAGTCCATTCTTCCTATGTATAGAACATATTTACCCCTTCTTGAAGAAAGTCAACCAAAAATCTTATACAGTAACTCCATCCAGCTGAAAGTTGAGTATCTCTGAGGGATTTATAGTCCTCCCTATCAGATCCAGAGAAGTTGTCGCCTTCAAAATATCAACATACAATGTACATGTAAGGATAAATAGTCAAGGGAACAAAATAATTTCCAATCAGAGAGGAGAGAAGGGAGAACACACAGCAATGACAGGTGCAAAACTACTCTGAAATACTGTGGGACAGGAACAGTGACAGATGGTTTTCCTGATACATGGTGTTCCTGTCTTTGTTCCTTCTGTTCTCTTGTATGCCTTGATTGCTGGATTTGTCCCTTATGAGTGCCTTCCTTGTCCAAAATATCCCACGACCACATTATAAGTGGCATTGGATAATGAACTCTTAGGGACCTGCGCAGATTTCACAGGTCACTTTCTTTTTGTGTATGTGGAGTCCCAGGAATTGTTTAAAGATATTGACAGAGGAGGATGAGGTTTTTCTTGCAAATTTAATTCCCTCAAAAGTTTAAATGACTTCCAATCTATTTCCTTATGTTGAGTTTCATGCCTGTGTGAACACATACAAAAACCTAGTGTGCAAATCATTTTTATCTTGAAAACTCATGTTTTTCAATTACTGTACTCTGTGTTCCCGTTCTATATTCCTTTCTCAGATTAGTGGCCACTTCTTTGTGGTCATCTGAACTAATAGATTTTAGATGAAGGTATACCCTGAATCCCTTAATCCAATTTCAGCTGTTAATACTATTATATAGAAACACCTGGAATTGAATTTGGAGGTGGGCAGTGAGAATGGGGAGATGTTTGGACCACCTCATGTGTGGAATACCTTAGAAGAATGTTGGTTACTCATTTTCCTGGTTGGATTAAAACAACTGATAGATATGGGATTGGTTTATATATGGCAACAGAACTGGTGAAGGTTTTGATATGATTATAAATGTGTATGATTCCAAAGAAGATGTTAAATTTATCTCTTCTATTCTTTTGGGTGACAGCTCAAGAAGAAAATTGAGAAAAACACTTGTTCTTTATCAGCTACAAATAACAGACTATTGACAGATTAGAGTTATTCTCTCCATAATGTTCAAGAGTGGGTCTCATCTAATTCTTTGAGGACAGCATTGAAAAAGGAAGCTAACTAATAATCATATACAACATAGTATCATAGGAAATATTAAACCCCAAATATAATACAAACTACTATTGCTTCCAAAAATTAGGCATAGGTCATATAAATTTGAAGACCTCTTTTCTCCCAGTACAAGTTTTAGAAGTAAAAGTTGTGGAAACACAGTTCTTAGCTGATTGATTAATGCACATTTCCTCCAGAATTATAATCCTAGGAATGTGGCCTCAAATTTTATAGGATTCTTGTAGACCTTTTGTTTTTTTCAAGTTGGGACCTGAAAATTCTGTCACATAACTAAATGTCTTATGTGCAATAAAGTAATACACATAAAAATGCATATTAACCATTATTTTTCAAAGCCATTAGCTACAGGTACATCATACTGTACAACATGAAAAAATGATGACAAAATAGTGCCCTAAATCCATCTCTCTAATAGGATTAGTAAAGTTTTAAAATCTCTATACTTGCCTACCTCATAAGTCTAGACATATTATATTCATTCACACTCTTTCTAAACTTTACAACATTTTATTTGAAAGGAACTTCATATTTTGATCTCTTGGTTCAGTATTGAAACAAAAATAAAATCAGCTTTTATATAGTGGTAAGAGTAGACCAAGGAGGCACATGGTGTCTAAAATTAAATAGAGGGAACTATGCAAAAATAAAATAAAATATAAGGATTAAGTTCTTCTATGTATCCTTAAAGAATGACCCAAATGACTAGGATGGCATGGCAGAATGTGAAAGCAAAGAGATGCATATTTGCATTCAATAATATAGAGAACTCAAACACCAAACAAGTGAACAGAAATAAAATATTTTTTCATTTTAAAAATTAAATAGCATCAGAAAAAATAAAGCTATTAATATCAGCCCTATAATGTAGTACTATACATATTATAATATCATAATTTGGATATATGTTTTGTAATGCTTTATCTTATGACTATGGGGTCTTTTTATGTGTATGCACTTATACTATACATTGAAAGGTATATTCTTTTAAAAACTCTTTTCTTTACCAAACATTTAGCACATTATGAATTTTAATGATCATTTCAGTATCTACTCTTATAGCTTAAATATACAATGTAACGTATTTTTCCATTCTCCTACTTTAAAAAATATTATTATATTTTAATGTATATGTGAATTTGCTTTAATAAAAAATATTCAACCTATAGTGATTCAAACAAGATGAAAAAGCATTCCCTCCTAACAGTTCAGAGGTAGGCAGGTGTTTCAGGGCAGGCAGGGATCTCTGCTCTGCGCGGCAGTCTTTGGACCCAAGGTCTTTGTATCTTATTGCTCACCCATCCCTTATGCGTTTGTACTCATCTGCTTGATTGGAGCTGATTCAATTCTATATATGAAGAACTGGGGGAAAAAGAGACATGAAAGGCATATCATTTCCATTTGAGCAAGAAGTACTGCCCTTTTGTTCATACTCCATCTGCACTATCTTAGTTACATGGTCACAGTTAGTTGTATAGGAGACTTGGAAATTGAGTTTCTAAGCTCTGTTGTCATGTAATGAAATAAAACAAAATAACAGTATCATTATAGGTGAAGGGAAGAATTTAGGGGGTCTTCTATTAGTTCTCCGCCACAGTCCAAATCTCTCCCATGTATTAGCCATCAATTACCTGTGAACATTCTTCTCTCATAGAACATATTCACACCCTCCCCACTGGCAAGAACCATGCTCCGTCCATGTAGTAAATACAATTTAGACTTCAGTGTCTCTGGATGAGGACCACTGCTCTTCATTGCGCCCATATGGGACCCTAAGGATCCTAATGATTTCCATTTAATGAAAAGACAAGAGATCTGCCCATCACAAACAACATATAAAATGGTGGGTAGGGAGAGGAAGACTGCAACAAGAGTTTTCATTTATTCAGGAGAAGAATGGGAAACATAATAGTGATAACTGATGAATTCCCTGACCAAACAAATAAGTTCCATGGTTACACAGTTTGGAAGGCCCTGGTTCTTCTGTGTGTGTGTGTGTGTGAGTGTGTGTATCTTGACTAATTTTGTCTATGGCTCAAACTCCCCAGACTTTAGATTCTTCATTGTTCGTTTTCCTGCATGGTCATAAGTGAAATGGGTGATTTTAAAATCTTCTGCTTTGAGGCTTGCATGTTCTGCAAACTTTTTTTTGTACTTGGAATTCGAGGTCCAGATAGTCTAGCCATATGGTGTATTTGATAATATTTTTCCACTAAAGACTTATTGATACATGGGAACGTAAATTCACCAAGGTCTTTTCTACATATTTCCTCAAACATTCTCACTCTATTTTATTTCATAACTCCTCCCTTTATCCATCTCTATCTTTCCTAGTTTATAAGAAGCGACACCCTAATCTGATATTTTATGCCCACAAAATCATCCACACAACGAGGTTGTTTGGTCAAGCCCTGTTTAGATGTGCACATTATTTCTACTCATATTCTGTTGAAGAGAATATGAGATATAGCCAATATCATCTGAAGGCTGGAAAACATAGTCTTTGTTTGCATGGCAATGTGCAGAAGAAAAATTGTATTATGATGGAATAAAGGAAAGTCTATAGGGACAAATGTGTAGCATGTCACAGTGGAGAGGGCATCTAAGTTATTTTTTCTTTACCTGTTATCAATAATGCTACAATAAATGGCCTTCATAATTTACTATAGATTCCTAGAATTGAAATTTTTAGAACAAAGCATATAAACATTGTGAGATTTTTGGTGTATTTGTTTTTAAATTTTGTTTTAATGGCTTTACAATTACCTTTGGCTTTGGAATATACAAATACTATAAATTTATTGTAATTGGAACAATATAATGCTTCTAATTAATAAAAGGTAATTCTTCATTAATGACTTGACTTGCATCTACTGATTATTAATTAGATTGTACATTTCTCATGCTTGTTCCCTGGTTGACTAAACTGTTATTTGTATATTTCTTATAGATTTTATGAGATATTTATATAAGAAATAATTTTTTGTCAATTGTAGTAGAAACAAGTGTACAGATTTGCCTGTTTTATGATATTGGTTATATTTTATGTTCAATTGCCAAACTTGTCAGTCTTTTTCTATCGTTTTTTGTATCACATGTATTTTTTAAGAGTCTACCTGATTTAAGCTGCATTAATCATGCCAAAGTCTGCTACATTATATATTTGCTTCCACATATTTTTAGATAAACATTTAAATAGATTTTTCCTACAAATTGCCAGTTAATTACTGCAATGTTAGGATTAATTTAATCTATGTTTGCCTACAGAGGGATGGTACCTGCAGTTCTGCATTAAATTATTCTGGTAAGAGTTAGGATATTTTCAGGCATCAAGTTGGTTTTTAGTCTGCATATGTTGTACCTCCTTTAACTTCTTCATGGTTAACCCATAAGTAGATACAGGTACTAAAAGAAACCATACTTTAGGTACAGAATTGGAAGGCAGAGCTGAGGAAAATTCCTACCACTAGTTAGTCTTCAACAAATGCATCAGGGAGATTCCAAGATCCTTGTGTAGAATGGAGATAGACTTCAGCTCAAGCTTATTTATAAGATTGCAAAAATAAAGTTTATGGTAGTAATATATATTTACTAAAGAATATTATGAAGTATAAAATGACTGCCAGAAAAACAACTCATAGCAATTCCATCTCATAGAATGTTGCTTCAGAACACAGGTTCTTACTACATCCTTAGCTGGATCACTTACTAGCTCTATGCTCTTGGTCATGTTACTTAATATCTAGTACCTTGGTTTCCTTATCTGTAAAATGTGGATAACAAGAATGACTTCACCTTATGCTTCATGTGAGGACTAAATAAATCTTTGTGAAGTTTGTCTGACTCATGTGCTAGTTCTTTAAAAAAAATGCAGGCTTCAGAAAAATTGGTTACAGAATTCTAGCTTGAAGACTGTGATTTTGGAAAAACCACTCGAACTGTTTGTCATTAACATTTATGATAATATTATCCCAGAATACTGTGTTTGTTAACCGCAAATATGTATCAAGGGAATATATTTTGGACATTGTTTAAGCACCAAGGATACCAGTATGAACAAAACAAGCCTTCTGAATTCTCAGTAAATGTAAGGGGGTATTAGAGGGTGCTTTTTAAATATGGCCGGGGCTCAGAGAGCATCACTGAGAAGGTGTGATTTGACTACCTGTAGGAAGAATGCCATAAACAGTCCATGGCTTCCCTGGCTCCTTTCATGAATAACAGTGAGGCTGGTCTATAGTGAGGGAGAGTAGTGAGGAAGAAAGGTAGGTAGGGGATGGCAAGAGTGATACTGAGAGTTAGTAAACTATGAAAAGCATTTGTACTTTAATTCTGAGTAAGAATGGAGCCAAAGGAGGTTTCTGAGCAAAGGATTCTTATGATTACTAAATGTTTTTAAAAGGATGGCTCTATTCACACGATGGAATATTATGCAGCTGTAAGAAGAAATGAAGTCATAAAGCATATGGCAACATGGATGAACCTGGAGGACATTATGTTGAGTGAAGCAAGCCAGACACAAAAGGACAAATACTGGATGACTGTATTACTATGAACCAAATATATTGTTTGATTCACACACACACAAAAAAAGGGAGCATGGCCCTGACAACATTTTGGTTTCCGCCTCCAGAACTGTGAGGGAATAAATTTCTGTTGTTTTTTTTTTTTTAAAAAAAAGGATGGCTCTGGCTGCTTGTGATAAGATGGTAACTAGACAAACATGCCAGTAAGGAGAAAAATTGAGAAGCCCTTGAATTAACTCAGCTGAGAGATACTTGGGATTTAGTCCTGGTTGATAGGTGCTGTTTCCCTTAGTCTAACAGGTTGAAAATAAGAAGGCCTCTGGGTTCTTATCCAGCAGCTCACTTCCACTAAGCTAACTAAAGTTAAGTGACCAGGGGGAACAATTTGATTCATATTGAAGCATTCTGAAAACTTTATTTATTTATTGTTTACTTTTATTTCTTGTTGCTTATTTATTTTTAAGTTGGTAGCGGAATAAGGTGTTAGTACTTTACTAGTGATGATTGCTGCAAAATGGTGGCATTTGAAATTTTTACTTTGTTAGTTGCCACAATCTTCCTTATTCGCAAGAAGAATCAAGTGGGTGATAATGATGCTTGCACGGGTACCTTCATGGTTTAGTGCTGAGCCTACCCTCTTCCACAGAGGGCCTTCAGTCTTCTCTCTGAGAAAAGGAAGTAAATGTTCTCATCCTCACTTCCCTTTTAGGACCACACAGCACTGCTCATCTGGAGACTCACTCTTGCAAAGACAGGAGCTGTTAATTGGGTTAGCTTGGTTTGTTATAACATTTCATCTAGGATGTAGTGATCCTGTGGCTATTAATTTCATGTGGTGATTTTGTGTTTTTTTATAGTCATAATCTAAATTTTATCTACTAATGTGCCTGTTTCCTACTCTTATGTTTTATGGGTTTTCAGTGGGTAATGGGGTCTCTACACACTCGACCACTGCATCAGATATTCCCAAGAAAGAATGTTCTTCTACAAGTCTAGGTAAAATTCTTCTACCTGGCAGAGGATAAACAAATTTTAGATCATCACTTCACAGTGACATTAAAGTGGCAATTAATAAAATAAATGGGTGGTTGAAATATCATTTTCTCAGATTCTTTAATGCTGGAATCTAAAAGATACCTTGTTCACAGGCAGCTTAAAAATGCTTTATACTCAATGAATGCAGTTTGTGTGTTCATTATTTAAGCAAATAATGACAGAAATCTAGGAATTCTTGATATCCATCAAAACTCCAATGAGATCTGCTATAAACACATTTTAGCAGGTTAAATAAGCTTTACCATCACCATAATTGCAAATGGAATCCTTATGCTTTATATGTTAGTTAATATAATGCTAATGGACATTTGCCTTTCTATAAAAAAAAAAAAAAAAAGCTATTTTCTATTTAATAGATTTCAGAAAATCTTCAATCAATGACCAAACACACAACAAAACAATAAATATCCCATTAGGATAGGTTTGCCTTAAAAAGAGGTCTTTACATTAAGAACACAAGAATTAAACAGTGATGATAAATAAATATTGCTTTAAAAAAACTAAAATGTGAAAAGTCTTTATTTTTAAATTTAAATATGTTCCATTTTAAATTTACCACTGTGCTTTAAATTTACTTGTTCAATTCCAAAATTACTTGCTCAGAGAACGTTATCTTTATTTTATTGGTTTTACCCTGCAAGACATTTAAAAAATATGTTTTCAAAGTTTCTATAATCTTCTAAACCAGAAACAACTTGTTTTTATTCCCTTCTAAATGTTGCTTTTCTTTCTTTCTTTCTTTTTTTGATGGCTATATCTAAAAAATAAAGATGCTATAGAAAATACTTTTTTCATATTCTAAGATCAAATCACATCATAACCCTTAATTTTATGAAGTAGGATTCTTAGCTCTGTCAATGATAAGAAATAACACATTACTGATTACGTCTTTCTTCATTATAAAAATGTACATGGGAAATATCTCCAAACACTTTTTTCATAACTAAAGAGGCTTAAGACATCAATCTTATAAATTAAATTGCAAACTCCTTTGAGTCAGAGACCTTATTATTTCTACATGTCTGTTAGGTACTATGACTTTTCAAAAGAAATATATTACCCTAGAATAATGGTAAAACAATTCTTAAAAATGCAATGTGTCTTTGTAAGATAAATAAATACTATCTTCTTTGTTAATAAATTGACATAACCTTTCAAGGTAACTCTAGAAAATACTTTGTTTTAGAATTCTTCAGCAAATAATCAGTGAAATGTCAACAAATTAATTCAGTAAGAAAGTCTCATTTCTAACATGATAACATTCTTGGAGTTTTGTGTAATGACAAAAGACTGCATAAAATATGAGAATATTGGAAGATTGTATAGAGATAGAGAAGTGTTGAACACAAGAAGAAATATGCATAGGCCAGTTTAACCAGTATCCTAACGTCCTTCCTTCTTTACTTTTCCTCTCTGAAAAGAGAAATAAGATTTCTTAAGTCCTGATCCTTTGAGACACTTTCTATCAGCTCTGGCAAATTTCTACCCATCAGTTCTATGGCAATTTGCTGAAATTCTTATCAACACCTCTCATCAATTGAAGACACTAGTCTCTGCCACTCATTCTTTCTCACTACTCTCCCTCTTGTCACAAACCTGATGACCTGGGTAACAGCCATATCGAGGGAGGAGTGTATAGGGGAACGGGAAGACTGAGGCACAGCTGGGACCCAGCAGAGAACACGGCCGTAAGACCCCACCCAGAACCCCCCTGTGGGAAGGCCGCTATGAGAACAAACCTGGGAAGACCCCGCCAGGACCCTGGCCACGAGGTCCCATTTGGGATTTTTTCTGGGGCCAATGGCTTTCCCATTGGTCCCCAGGGAGCTAACAGGTAGGGAACCTAAGGTAGCCAACAGAGCTGCAAACAGCTGGGGTCCTCCCCAACGTTAGAAAAGGGGGGAGGAAAGACCTTCAAAAGACCTAACCGGGGCCCACGAGCATGTCTCACCCTGTAGCACGCCCTCACCCATGTCTGGGGTTTCTTTCTTGTTTTTCAATAAACTCCTTACTCCCTTGCCTACCCTATGGCATGTCCTTAAATTCCTTTATGTGGCATAGCCGAGAACCCAGAGCGTTCCGCAAACAATAGTATAATTTTCAAATAATTACCTGTAATAACAGTTATTGCCATAGCTGTTTTCATGGTCACACCCTGAGCTCTACCTCTAAAATTTTGAAAACTAGTATTTAATTCTTATCTCCTTCAAATTTCTCCTCTATTTGCTTCCTCTAACTCTGATGACAATGATCATCGTCATGATCTTTCATCATGATCATCACTTAAATCTTTTCTGGGCCTCAAATCCCTTGTTCTATTACTGCGGCTTTATTTATCAACTGCATTTTGAATTTACTTTGGTCGAGGGCACGTTCCATTCATTCATCTTCTCCCAAATCCCTAGGCTGCCTTCACCAGCCCATCCTCTAGCTTTTGTGGCATTTACAAACGAGAGTGTCCTGAAAAAGTCCCTGTATTACTACTGCCCTTCCCCTCCCTGCCCCGAAAGCGTCCAGTGGCCACTGGCTCCACCTCACTGTTATAATTTGTTCCATTGCTTGAATCACAATATGTGACGTTGTGGCGACAGATATAGGCCATTTTACATCAGCATGTACCATGCAGAACTGTGTGGGAGAGAGTGGGGTCTACAATGTGAACTGTGGTCTATGCTTAGTGGCAAAGCCCCAGGATGTGTATATCCATTGTAGGTGATGTGCCACACCGATGAAGGATGTGTATGTGGGAGGTTATGGAAGGTGTAGGAGGTGGGGAACATGGGAATCCCTGTAATTTTTGCATCACATTTAGGTAATCTAAGCACCTTTAAATAAATATATAAATATTTAAAAAATAAAATTTATTTTAAAAAAAAAAAAAAAAAAAAAAAAAGAAAGTGTCCTGGTGCCCCTGCAGCAGTTTTGCCTTAAGTACTGGAAGTGGCTGGGAGAGTATAAGGCTGCCCATAGCCAATGACTGATGCAGGAACAAGAAATCCCAACTTGCTTGCTTCAAGGCAGTACAAAACCTGTTTTGGAATTCATACCCTAGAGTTTCCTACAGGAATAGCTGAAGGCCATTCTTGCTGGGCTGCTTCTATCTTGCTACCTCTACTTTATTATCACTATTCCTGAGGGCTATTCATTTAATAAATTATTTCAACAGAGTCCTTGCCTAAGAGTCTATTTCTAAGGACATTGTCTTAGTCAAAAATAATGAAGTACCTGCCTCTTTTAAGCTGCTAAATTTTCCTGCGGTGCAGTTATCACTATTTGATGCACACACACATGCGCGTGTTTATTCGATTTTAGTTTGTCTTGCTCCAGGAGTAGTATGTCTCTTAAACCCAGCAACAGGGTTTTATTTAAATGATGTCTTACTCTGACTCCCCTTTGGTAATGTCCTTCCCCAAGGGATGAGAAATCCATGGGGCCAAAGACACATGCCCACTCAAAGCTGGTCCCCACCCCCAGATCATGTTACAGGTGCATGTAATCTTGGATTTCTTGACTAATGTCCCAGACATGCACAGGATGCTCTTGGTCTTGTCATGTAGGCTAGGCTACATGCTCTCTACCCCTCCCTGCAGCTAGAACAGGGCCAAGATCCATCTATTTGTGAGAGAGATAGTGTACGGATATAGCAGAGACACGTGCGAGAACCCCTCATAATGAAGCAAGAGGGGGTAAAAGAACTGAGGAGGGTTTGGAAGGTTCCGTTTTAACCCATTTTAACTCTTGTCCACATATCGCAATGGAATGAGTAATTCAAAAGGAAAAACAAAGTGAAACAAAAATAGAAGCGTACCAGTTTAGGAGTTAATAAAGATCAGACAACTCATCTTCTCGCCTTTAGTGTGATATCCATTTGCACACCAAGCACAAAATTTTTATTTTCAATATTGTCCATAATCCGTGTGTAATTCAAAGTGAGATTCTTTTCTCACAATTATCCTTTTTTCTTTTTTTTTTTCACATCTTTACTATAGATTGTGTGTGCATGTGTATGTATGTGTGTTTGCGTGTGTGTGTTTGCATATGTGTGTGTTCACAATATCTACTAGGATATCCCTTGCAGATGCAGGAACTAGATTTACACTTTACTTCTCTGTTTAGCAAAGGCCAAGCTCCCACATTCACTGTAAATAAGCAGTCAGCTCAGTGAGGAAACAGCCAGCATTTCAGCTATCCCCAGTGTTAGAATTTTTCTTTTACCCGATATACATAACTTGTCCACGTGAGTATATCAAATTATGAGTGAGGACACCAAATTATGATCGTCAATTGAGTAAATTATGATTGTTTATCCTTCTCCTACCAATAATACTTTCTGAAATGTCTTAGCATTCTGTTAAAGTGGCAGCCAGGATCCAATTCAGTGTGTATGTGTGTATGGGGTGCCTTTATCCCTTTTAAAGCATCCATCCTTTGTTAAAAATTCTGAAACTGATTCTATTTCACCTCAATCTGCCCGTGTGATGGATTGGATAAACGGGAGAAAAATAGAATAAACAAAAATTCTATCACTATAGTACGTACTGCCTGTTTTCCCTCTGAGAGTATCTACCTCTGTCCTCAAACCTACCCCCTTTTTTGTGAGAGGGAAATCTCCTTCAGCCTGACTAAAAATTAGACATAACTTGCAGAAAAGTAGGAGAAGTATCCCAGACCATTTAGTTATAATGCTCCTACACGCTTTTCCTAGTGGGAAGTCAGCCCATATAGCTCCTCAGGCAGGGCCTTTGGGTCCCTGAGAGGCACACAAATATCTTAGTCTATTTTGGAAGAAGCCTAACTCAGCCTGTCCCTAACAAATCTAAAAGAACACATGTTTTTATCTTTGTTTTAATTGTGAATAAATTGAAGCCAGTAAGACGTCGATTGACTTTTCAAAGTTCACATCTTAGGAATTTAGTTCAAATTCCTCCAATCAAGATTCAAATTAAGTCTATCTAATCTGGTATCCCAGCACCAGAAAGGGAGCGATTACAAACGAGAGAGAGTCGAAAGGCACATTGAGAAGGAGAAAGGAAACCACAGAGGAGAAACGATTAAAATTTTACTTTTGTTATGTTTTTTTATCCCACGTGTAAAACTTCTAGGTGTACTAGCTGACAGATCAGCAAAAGATAGACTTTTGCCCCTAAAACGTCCATCAGATACCCTGTCCACACTATCACCTTTAAACAGCGTGCAAGGCTTGAGTAAATGGGTCATAATTAGTTAAAATATTTTGGGACTAGCAATCTAGATTTTTTCTCTCACAGATCATTAATTAACACACACTAATTTATAAGAAGTTTATGCTTTGTATAGCCAGTTGGTAAGCATTGCTTAATATATGAAGTGCCACTACAGTTTTGTAGAAATATGCACTTGTACAAGGAAAGTGCTTTAAGTGCCAGAGACAAACTCTTTTGAGAAAAGAGATCTAAGATGTTTCTTAATAATATGAAGTATATGCTATCCCTAGCAACATAAGAATTTCCATTTTTACAGCTTTACTCTAATTAATTCACAAACATTTTATTGAGTAATAAAGTCATAAAGAAGCTATAGCAATATTTTGGAAAATTCTATATCATTACATGAAGCACTTAATGTTAAGGCTTGAAATTATTTAAATAATAAAAAGTAGTTAATCCATAACTGGAAAGACTTATTTATCATAGTAATTAAAATTTACTAAATATTACTGTGTGGAACTATGATAATGGTAATAAGAGTCAATTTTCTTGAACAAGGTCATTGTTTGAAATTTGGGTATAATATTATAGCTATTATTCTGGGGAAAAAGTTTCCAAAATTTAGTTTTACATCAATTGTAGAAATGTTTTTACTTAGCTCTTTCTTTGTAGAAATTCTTTGAAGAAATATATACTCACCTAGAAGGACCAAAGGCATGTTATCCAGGTTTAAAATTGTAATGTTCTTTTTCAGAGTATGTGAGTTTGTATATAGGTTTGTGCATTTAACTTTGAATATAGATTTGTCTGATTTTTCAATTCTCCTCCAGGTAAAACGATTAACCCAGTCCTAATTGGGTAATAGATGCTTCCCTTATAATACCTGGTTTTATAAAAAATGATGCACATTTTACCATGACGTCAAGCTTTTGTAACCAAGTCATTTATGCTTATACCAAATAACCTATTGATGATCATAAGAGTCTTCGTGGGGTAAACATCATGTCTACTTCTTTTTCATACCTTCCTTTCCTCAGAGCTCATTCCTGGAGCTGCTCTGTTTCTGAGCTCATGTCTAAGGACTTTTTTCATCTGATATTCAACTTTGGACTGGGGCATATTCAGCCTCTGACGACTTCTTTTGCTTCATTTGGGTACTTAGTTTCGAGGAGCCTTTACTTCTTTCCATTCATTTCCCCCCTGCACATCAACAGTACCAGCCTAAGTTTCCACTTCCGCGAACCCAACCAGCTCCCCTGGCTCGCTGGCACTTCTACTGGACTTGCTCAAACCACCTAAGAGAGGCAGTTTAACAAGCTAACAGGCTCAGTTATACTTTCTCGAGCCCTGATCAACAAAATTAAAACCTGTTAATTTTATAGCTTTAAAATTGTTCCTGTACATAGTGTAAACACATGGTTTTAGAAGAGAACAATAATATCAATAAAAAATAACTCAGTGGCTGAAGGGCAAAATGATGATAACAGTTCTCGATAACACGTAACGATATGCCTGAAAATACTACATTTGTTTTAGATAAACTACAATATTAATGGAATGTTAATTATGTTCACACATTGTTAAAATAAGGAGTAGGTAAGGAATGCTCCACTAGATCAAATCTATACTGAGGCCAACTGAAGTTTACCGTGATATCAAGGATTGATTACCAAATGCACATCATTTCCTTTAAAGCTACTTATCGATAGTTTCAGCATTAATTATTCTAAATTATGTTTCAATATGGCCATATTTTCAGCTTGTAATATATATGTATAGTCCCCAAATTTTGATACACACAGTAAAACATATTTTAGAAATTACTTCATATGTCCTAAGGGACAGTGAGATTTCCTTCAGGCTTCGTTTCTTGATACAGGCTGTAGATAGTGATAAAACAATAAGAAATTAGCCGGTATTCAACAAAATTCTATTCCTGTTGAAATGTTCCTAATGACCCTAAAAAAATCCTGTAAGACTTCACATGGCATCATAGTGTAATCTAGTTTGCATAGAGAACATGGAGAGTAGTTTTACTTTTATCTCAGCTTTGCCACCAAAGTTTTACTTCAATTTGATTTGATATGCCCACCTTTCACTAGATTCTCCTCCACATTTTGATAATTAGAGTTGGTATATTTGATGTTCTCTCATAGCTCAATACAGTCATGACTATCTTTTCTCATCAGTTGTATGTATTGTAAGATTATCCACGGCATATGGTGGACAATTGGTTGATTTGAAATATCTTGTAACTTTCTAATATTTACATGTGACTTCTTACTTCAAATAACTAAATTATGCATTTAAATTGAAAGTACCTTTTATATTGCTTTTTGGCTAAATTTTGTTTTTGATTGGCAGTCTGAGAGCTGCTCATTACAACTAAAGTGGTATTCATTTAACCCCAGAGAGGCAATGCATTAAACCACTGAGAAGCTGCATTCTGAGGTCAAACTGCCTAATCTCAAATCCCAGCTTCCACACTTACTAGAATTCTTATAAGATCCCAATCCTTTTTATGTCATAGTTTCTTATATTTATTATTTTTTTAAAGATTTATTTATTTATTTATTCATTTATCCCCCCCCTGCTGCCCGTGCTCGCCGGGTCAGCCAACCACGCCGTGCGGGCGGGCCCGCCTTCACCAGGAGGCCCCGGGAACCGAACCCGGGGCCTCCCACATGGTAAACGGGAGCCCTACTGATTGAGCCACAGCCGCCTCCCAGTTTCTTATATTTAATAAAAGATACTAATACTTAGGAAGCTTGAGTGATTACTGAGGAGATATACATTGACAGATTGATAAATATATAAATGCCTGGAAACAGTTATTGTCTTCCTTATTATTTCCCTTTAACAAGTCCTTAAAGGGAAATGTTGCAATAATCACATAACAACATAGATACTTGAAAAGTTAATTTTATACATTTCCAATTCCTATAGCATTATACTTTAGTCCAATAAACCTGTATAGACCTGTTTTTTTTGTGTGTTGTTTTGTTTTGTTTTTACATATCTAAAGATTAGTTGAATTGGCAATTCATCAGCCATCTGACTGTTATAACAAATTTTGACAAAGACATTAATTGTTTTAGTTTTCAGTCTCATAAATGACTCAAAAGTGGGAAAGGAGATTTGTTCTTCTGGAAGAGTGTCTTACTATAGCCTTGGGTTTTGTTGTTTCATCTTATTTATTTTCATATTATACCATACTCAAGGCCGACCCCCATCTCCCGATGTTCTGGTAGGGATCAGCATTGCCACCATCTGGAATCGCTTTCTTAGAAAGCAGCTATGACTAATCTGAAAGTGGTTGCACTTCTCTTTTTAAAAAATGTCTCATGGCCTTCAGGAAAATGTATTTTGAAAACCTTAATACAGAACAGCCAATATTTTACCCTCCTTTGACCTAATATCAGTTGTCTGGCAATTGTCTGGCACTTTGCATCTGTGCTGCCAAGGGCGGGGTACTTATCCAGCCAGGGGGAGGGGGCACTGCCAGTAGAGCTCCTGCCCTCATAGGCAGCTGAGGCTGCTTGTTCTGGTTTCTGGGTTTAAGGTATGGCCAGGCCCTTTCACTAGACCTAACCCCAAGGTGGAGGCATGGAAACAGCTGCTCGCAACAGAGAAGGAGGTGGGGCAGGCTAAGGTCGGGAGATGGCCTCCGGGTGTGACCATGACTTCTCCATAGTACCCCGACTCCCACAAGGAGGCGGCAGCCCTCCCTGTCTGTGAGCAGAGTCCCGTCTTCCTTCTCTGCTCTGCACTACCGAGGTGGTGGTCTTTCCAGGCTGGGTCTGTGGGGGAACTAAACTAAATGGTGTTAAGAATTCTACATTCCACTTGAAGTGATAAAATGTTCACACGCGTAGACTGGTAAATTAATCCCTAGAACAGCCACTTAAAACTGTACAGAGTGACATAACCAACATTATGGATAAATCAAGTAGAATACTCAACTGTGTTCAAATGAGTCACAGGAACACAGGAGAGGAGAAACATGTACAAAAACCAGAGGAAACAAAGAGAAAGCATCTTAAATATTATGCATCGAACTACAGCACTTTAAAATGCACGATGCAAAAACTGATAGAACTGAGAGAAGAAATGGACAAATCTACAAATATATTAGGGACCTTCACACTCTCTACTTAGTAATTGAAAAAAACCACTAGAAAAAATTCAACAAGGAAATAGAATAACTGAAAAATATCATCAACCAATAGACTCTAAATGATATTTATAAAACACCTCACTGAGCAACAAGATAATATGCCTTATTTTTAAGGCCACATGAGATATTCACCAAGATAGACTACATAATGGATCATATAATAACCTCTTAAATAATTTAAAATAGAGAGCAGATGTGGTTCAAGTGGTTGAGCACATGCTTCCCACATGGGAGGTCCCAGGTTTGGTCCCTGGTGCCTCCTAAAAACACACAACAAAAGAACAACAACAAGCAAACAAGTGAAAAAACTAATTCAAGGGAACATGATGTGGCTCAGTGGTTGAGCGCCAGCTCCCACATGCAACGGCCTGGGTTAAATCCCCCGCCCTGGTGCCTCAATAATAATAATAAGAAGAATTTAAAATATTTGAAATGATACCAAATATGTTCTCTGACCATAAGGGATTCAAACTGGAAATAAATAGAAATGTAATGGAAAAATTTTCAAACACTTGGATATTTGTACATATACACACACAAAGGGAGAGAGAGAGAGAAAGGAAAGAGAGCTGAATGTAATGAAAATAGAACATATCAATATCTTTGGGACTAAGTGAAAGCAAGGATATGAAGAAATTTATAGTACTAAATGTTTATATTAAACTAGAAGGTATTAAATCAATAATTTAAACTCTCGCCTCAGTAAACCAGAAAAAGAAGAACAAAATAAATCCAAAGCAAACAGAAGGAAGAAAATAACAAAAACTAGAACAGAAATCAATAAAATTGAAAACAAATGATCAACAGTGAAAATCAAAGCAACATATTTTTTTTTGGGGGAAGCTCACTAAAATTGATACATCTCTAAAAAGATGACAAAGTTAAAGAAACCATACAGAAATTACCAGTATCAACAATTAAAGAGGGAATATCATTACATATCACACAGACATCCAAAGGATAATAAAGGAATGCTACAAATAAATCTACAGGCAAAAATTTGACAACATAGATGAAATTGACCAATTCTTCAAAAACCATAAACTACCACCTCTTAGCCACAAAAAACTAGATAAGAAGAATAGTCTTAAATTCATTTAAAAATTTAATTTGCAGTTAAAACTCTCAGTAAAGTAGGAATAGGAGCAACTCCGTCAACCACATCTGTAACCACATTTGCACCGCATATACTGGTAAAAGCCTGAATACTTTCCCCTAAGTCTGTGAATAAGGAAAGGATGGATGTCTGCTCTTATCCCTTTTTTTCAACAAAGAATGGAAATCCTAGCTAGTTCATTAAAGCAAGAAAAGGAAAATCAAAGACATAAGGATTGAAAACGAAGAAATAACACTGTTCTGATTTGTTGTGGTATGACTACCTATGTAGAAAATCCAAAGGAATTTATAAACCAACACACACACAAAAAAAAACAAAGCAAAGAAAGCAAACCAAATTCCCAGACTCATGTCCTGGCTTGAGTCTTTTGTAGACCTCAGAAAATCATGTTCTTAAGCTAACCCATTCCTGTGCATGGAGCCCATTTTGTGTGGGGCCTTTTGATTAGGCTCAGTTAAGGGACCTTGATTAGATCGCTTGATTATATCATTTTTTATTGAACTACATTAGTGAGGCATAACCCAGGTCTTCTATAAACTGAGAACTGAATACAGACAGAGAAAGGAAGTTGCCATTTTGATCCTGCCTTGTGAGAAAAAGGAGAAAGTAGAGAGATAGAGGACTCCAGGTTGACCTACAGTTGCAGAAACAAAGTGAAGCCCGAGCTGCTCAAAGAGCGAAAACCAAAGAGACATGCCTGATTGCTCACAGCTGAGCTCAAGGAGAAAGCAGGGAGAGACTGGCAGACCTACCATCTTGCCTCATTATGTGGCAGGACACCAGGATTCCCAGTAGCTGACTTTGATGAGAAAGCTTCTCTGATGATGCCTTGATTTGGACATTTCATAGCCTCACAACTGTAAGATTTTCCCCTATTAAAATTCCCATGATAAAATCCAACACATTTCTGGAACTTCGCATTGGCAGCCCTTTGGCAAACTAAGACAAATCTTTAAGTGATTTTAAGTAGGTTGCAGGATACAAGATAAACACACATATATCAATCAAAATTCTATATGCTAGTAGTGGACAATTGTAAATCAAAATTAAATTCAAAATACCCTTTACAATTATTCCAAAAATTTGAATTACTCATGTATAAATCTATAATGCAGGTACAGGATCAGTATGTTAAAACTGGAAAATGGCAATGTTATAAATAAAAAAGACCTAAATAAATGGAGAGACATCACATAATCACACACCAGAAGATAAACATCATAAAGATATTAATGCTCCCCAAATTCATGTACAAGATTAACAAAATTTCTATCAAAACCTTATGGATTATTTTAAAATGTAGACAAGCTGATTCTAATATTTATGGAATAATATTCTAATATGGAAAGGCAAAGAATAAAATAGCCAAAGCGATTTTGAAATGAAGAATAAAGCTGAAGGAATCACACTACCTGATTTTAGGACATATTATAAAGGTACGATATACAAAAGAGGGTGGTATTGAGATCAGTGGAGGATAGAAACATAAACCACTGCAACAGAAGAGAAAATTCAGGAACAGACTGACACTGGTATGGACAAATGCTTTTTTACAAAAGGAAAAACCAAAAAAATCAATTCAATGGTGGAAACACTGCCTTTTTCACAAATTGTGTTGGAACAATGAGCTATTCAGGGGAAACAAAACACAAAAATGCAAAAAAACAAAATGCCTTTGACCTAAACTACAAACCTTATAAAAATTTAATCTAAAGTATTGAAGATCTAAGTGTAAAATTATAAAATTTTTAAAGAAAGCATAGGTGAAATCTTTGTGATTTATCATTTTATTAGGATAAGTATAAGTACATAAATAATGGAAACAAATCTCTGTCACCTTACCTTTTGTAAGAAATTAATTTTCTCTCTGAAGTTATCCTAACTTAGAAAACACCATAGCAAATTCAGTACTTTCAAAATTACTGGTTCTTATACTAAGGAATATCTAGGTTTTCTTTCCAGGGAGATTTCATATTTGTTATGGCAATACCTCTGTTTTTAATAAGTCTGTCTTTTGTCTTCACAGATTGGGTTTGTGTCCTAAGTGTGTGTGTGTGCACGAGAGTGCAAGTGCATATATTGTGTGGTGATATTGGGCAGAGGTCATTTAAACAACGAGACTGAGACCGAAAAACCAAGGGAAGAAATCTGTGCATTTGCCTTTAAGTTTTGCAAACGTTAATTTCTGGAAAGTACTATCACTACTATCTTCTTTGTTTTTTAATGGTGTCCCTTACTCTTTCTTAAGTCCTAACATTATTACCTGGGGGGGGGGGGGTAAGCCAGTATCTTCCAAACTTGGAAATTTCTCTAGTGTCCTTCTTGGCAAAGAGCAGACAATACTACCACGGTGGGCACTGGCTTCTAGGACTTAAGAGGGTCACCTTCCTAAGCTGCTCCATAATTCTGGGGCTAGACCTATGGAATTACAAGTATCCCTTTGCAGTCTTAGGAATTCAAGACATTCGCAGTCTTAGGAATTCAATTTTAAAGTCGAACTACAAAATGTCTTTGACGATATCACCAAATAACATTGCAATGACATGTTGGTTGGGAAATAACTTTACTAGTCTATTATGTTGCTTCTAAGGGAACTAACATTAACTAGTCCCATGGCTGGTATAATCTTGCTTCTGTACTCATTAACAGGGAATAAAAAAACAAAGAAGGAGACAAACCACACACACACAGAAAGAGAGAAAGGGAGAGAGAGAGGGAAGGAGGGAGGGAAGCAGGAAGGGACAGAGGGAGGATTTTTATTGCCGCTGCTAAGCTTTTTAGCTGAATGTAGCTTTATAAGCACAATAGCAGAGAAAGAACTTCTCTGAATGATTCTTAGATAGTTATTATACAGAGTGACCTCTATGTCAGGTCAGTGCAAATAAGGAAAAGCTTGGCTAGTCTTAACCTAGAAAACTATAAAATATGTCAAAAGGATGCCTCTCAAGTGTGCGATAAAAATGCATCTTCACTGCTGCCAGCAATATTGTCCCTGACCTCAGAGCATTATTGAAGAGAGACCCATTGAGAGCTTTAATTTCCACATAAACTGCTGATCATGATGGTTCAGACATGCCAGATGGCAGCAGCAGTGATAAATGATGTTGGTGTCTCAGGAGGAATGAGCTACTAAAATTATATTATATTCAGCTGGGATTTTAAAGCATGTAATATAATTAAAATTGTTATTCCATAGCAAAATGTTATACCTCTTTACTTAACAGTGTTAGGTGGGGAGACTAACATGTGCATTTGTTTTGCAGAAGGTGTTCTTTTCTATTCCTTAGATGTCGCTTCAGTGGAGGAGTTCACCTCATAGGGAAGCTCTCACCTGTAAAATTTCAAACCTGTGTGTCACAGAGCCTGGAGCTGGGAGCAGGGATGGGAAAAGCAGCCAGAGCTGGGTGTATTCTCAGCCTCACTCATGTGTAGTAGCAAGGCAAATTATAACAAACCTTTGAATGCACCCAGAAACATTCTTTGAGAAATGCTGAATTAATATTGCGAGAACATGATGGTCACATTAACTAAAGATCTGGTTGTTCTGATGAAAGATTCTAATGAGCAGATGCTAGTTTTTAAATGAATGAGTTCTCCTTATATATTTACTTTGGATTAGGTGGAAGCATCTATTGTAAAGCATGCAGTGGTCAGAGTTGCTATTTTATTTTAGTTCTCCATTCAAATTTTAGTACAGAATTGCCTTCCTTCCTTCTTTCTTTAAATCCTCTCTCAGTCCACTCTCTCATCCCTACCACAAATATAAATGAATATTAAGCAGATGTAAATGGCACAGCTTTGCTTTCTCTTAGGATTCTGCCAGTAAAGCCCAGCAAATCAATAGTTGGCAAGTTCGAAAACAATTTATTCTTAGATTTGTAGAAACTGTGAGCCACATGCTGGTTGATGCTCACGGCTGGCTATATAATTTTCTGGGACAAATGCAAAAGGAAAAGGCTGGGACACTTGTTCAAAAATCAGGGAAAACTCACCGTTAAATGTACTAATACAACTTTCTCCTTTCTTCTACGGTCTCTATTGCTTTTTCTTGCAGTTGGTTTTAATATGCTATTTACATAAGGGGATACTGCAGGGAGAGCACAGATGCTCCTAGATACAGATAGGAAGGGCTGGCTACTCACCAGCCGACAGGTTCCCTCTCTTGCCAGCTCCCACATTAGATTGTCCTGCCCTGGGAACAAAGGGATCAAAGCAGGCTTCTTCCCTTCTCACTGGTTCACTGCACCAACCCATCGTGGACAGACAACTCCCAAAGGATTGCAACCTGCACTTGGGACTTGCTTGGCACCTGGCTTGGAGGCAGGCAAGTGACTTGGCCCTGCTGAGTCACCCACTGACTGCTCCGAGGCTGTGCCAGCTCTGGGTGGAGGCAACCAGGGCCAAATGCCACCCTGAGACACCAAAGGCAGGTGAACCTGACTTTTACCCTCCCATGCTAAGGGCGGCAGGCTCAGCAGGTACTGAGCAGGGCCAGCAGCGTGGCCAGGTGAGACAGGGTTCCAGAAAAGTGGCAGGCAGCATCTGAAAACACTTCCAGAAAGGCAGACAGGTGCTGCGAGCCAGAGCTCCAGCCCCAGGCTCTTATTCCAACGCCCCACCTCACTCCACTCACAAAGCAGATTTAAAGATAAAATTATTAAAAATTTCAGGATGGTAAGCACAGGCCATTAAACCCCAAGCAAAGGGCCCACCTAGCTTGGGCCCTGTAGGGCTGCCCTGGTTTCCTGCTCATGTAAACATCCTTGTGGATAATCCCTCACGATAATTAGAGTGTAATGGCTTATGTGAATTCAACAGTTTCAAAGTGTTCTGCCGTGATAGTTTGATATCCCTCAAAACCTTCATTTTAGTAACAAGAAAGATTTAAAGTTTCAAAGGTATAATTTCGATTTTGTTACTAGATTAGACAAATTAAGAGTTTCCATCTTATTTGGAAAAACGACTTCTGTTCATGGAGCAGATATTAATAGCTTATCCAAAGCAGATATTTTTTTGGTGGGGTTGGGGAGGGCAATATTTATAATATTTATTTAATCTATATTATATATCAAAGCTTACAGTCAGACTAACAACATGTGGTTTGAGTCTACTGACGTCATTTCTAAGGTTTCCTGAGTACAGGAGTCCGGGGCATGGACACAGAACCGAGGAAACAGCTAATTCATCATTTCGAGCATGACAGAGACTGCAGTTTATTCCATCTTAAGCCTGTCCTACTCTTTGTTCATCTGACTGCGACTGAACCTGATGCACGTCCTAAAACGGGTAAGTAGTATTTCAAATTAAACTACCTCCTGTCTAATGATGTCCACCTTCACTGCAACACTGCCCAGTTGATATGAATCAAGAGAATGAGCAACACAGTGTAACTCAAATGCAATCAAGAGTTTTCTGAAATGCAAATTACCAAGTCCAAAGAAATGTCACTTAATCCTTGTAAGGATCACTTATAGCTGTTGAGAAAACAGCTAATTTTAAGATCCCCTCAACTGGAGACCAGTTTGCTGGAAGAGTTGGCAAACTTCAGTAAGAATAAAGAAGATTGTAAAGAAGCTTTGTTTTTCTTTTTTTCTATAATTGATAAACACTCTCTACTCACCAAGCAACAACGTTTCCTCTTCCCCTTCCCCCAGCCTCTGGTAAATATCTAATCTTTCTGTCTCTACATATTTGCTATTCTAGCTATTTTATGAATCATTCAATATTTCTCTTTTGGTGACTTATTTCATTCAGCATATTTTCAAAGTTTATCCATATTGAAGCAAGTACCATACTTCATTTCTTCTTATGGCTAAATAATATTGCATTGTGTGCATATACTACATTTTGTTTCTACATTCTTCTGTTGATGGACACTTGTGTTGATCCAATCTTTTGGCTATTTTGAATAATGCTGCTATGAATATTGGGGTACAAATTTCTGCTTAAGTCCCTGTTTTCAATTCCTTTGGTTAAATACCGAGTAGTAAAGTCTCTGGGTCATATGGTAGTTTTATCTATAACTTTTTGAGAAACTGCCACACTGCTTTCTAACCCTTCAACATTGTACATTCTCACCAGCAGTGCACAAAGGTTCTAATTCCTCTGCATCCTCTCCAACACTTGCTGTTTTCCATTTTTCAGTGATGGACATCCTTGTGGGGGTGAAATGCTATCTCATTGTGGTTTTGATTTGCATCTTCCTGGTGGCCAATAGTGTTCAGCATATTTTCATATGCTTATTATCCATTTGTATATCTTCTTTGGAAAACATCTGTTCAAGTCCTTTGCCCAATTTTTAAATTGAGTTGTTTGCATTTTTATTGTTAAGTTGTAGGTGCTCTTTACATATAATGGATATTATTAAGCTCTTTTCAGATATATGATTTGTCACTGTTTTGTACCATTTTGTAGGTTGTCTTTCACTTTCTTGATAACAACCTTTGATGCACAACATTTTTTAATTTTGTTGAAGTAGATTTTATCTGTTTCTTTTGTTGCTTGTGCTTTGGGTGTCATAGCTAAGAATTCACTGCCAGATCTAAGGTGATGAAGATTTCCTCCAGTGTGTCATGAGAACACAGTCTCAGGCACAAGAAAAGCTTTCAGCAAATGACTGTTTTAATACTTACACAGCACAAAGAGTCCAAAAGAGCAGTGAAAGCGATCCTATGGTGGCCTCTTTCCTGGGGAGCCCAACTTATCAGGTCAGTCTTGGTGCGTGGCAGCTCCGCACACCCACTTTGTGTCAGCGAGGAGAGATCCTGTGCTGCTGAAGTGTTCAGGAGGCACACCTGTAGCGGGAGGGGCCCTGACGTGGAGCACAGAGAATGCATCAGACAGCCTTTGTGCAGCGTTCGCACCCTGGGAGGAGACTGGGGCTGACCAGGCAATTCCACTAGACCTGGCATCTGCTATGAGGCTGCGAAATGGAAGCATATTGAACCATCTGTGCATGATAGAAAAGGAGGGCGTGCGCAAGGGCTGAGACAGCCACTGAGCACGGCTTCCCCAACACGCTTAACTGCTTCCATTCTTTTTCAGGCTTAAATTTTTGCTTTTTTAAAATTTCTTGATTTGTATAATCAGACTTTTGATTTTCAATTTTATTCTTTTAATGAGTTACGTATTTAAAACAATAAACTTCACTCTAAGCATATCTTTAGCTGCATTTCACAAGTGTTTATAAGTTGCATTTTGATTGTAATATGCTCAAAGTATTTTCTATTGTATTTTTCTTTGATCCATGTATTATTTAGAGATATATAGCTTTATTTTTCATCATTTTAATATATCCTTGTCTTTTTATATTTTATTTTTTGCTCAAAATCGCTGTTGTCAGAGAATATATTCCATGTGGTTTAAGTCATTTAATATTTTCATTATAAGCCAGTGTATTGTCAATATTAATAAATGTTACATGTAAGATTTAAAAGAATATGTATCTGCAGTATTGGGGCACAATGTTCTATATGTATCAATTAGCTCAAGTTTAATCAATTAGCGTTTAGTTCAAAGGTCATTTGTGGTTTGTTTGTTTTGTTTGTTCTTGTTTCTTCTGTAAGTTACTAAGAGGGGGTATGTTAAAAATCCATTGTAAATGTAGATGTGTCTATTTCTCCTTGTAGTTTCTACACACATACACACACACACTAGGACATAGTCACATACAAATTTAGAATTATTTTATTTTCCTGGTGGACTGATCCTCTTATCATTATGCAATGTCTTTCTGTATATCTAGCAAAGTTGCTTGTGTTAAAATAAGTTTGCCTAGATTTTATACAGGTATAAAAACTTTCTTCTGGGAGATTTTTCATTGTATATTTTCTGCAATTTTAATTTCAAATTTTAAGCATACTTTTGTTTCCGTTTTGTACCAAACAAGCACAATTTTTTTGCTTTTTATTTTAAATAATTGAACGGAAAATCTTTGTCTTTATGTTATTTAGTCCATTTACAATAAATGTATTCATGAATATATTTTAATTTAGACCTTCCATCTAAATATTTTATTTCTGTTCATTTGACCTATTCATTGTTACCTTTTTTCCCTCTCCTTATCCTTATTACTTTACTTATTTCACTTATCTATTTTATTTTGAATATTTACTTGTCAATGTTTACCTCTTTTGGCTTACACATTATGCACTATTATTTTATAAGTATTCTATAGGGTTATTGAAGCCTAATATGTTTTTCTGCTTTTGACATGACAAAGACAATGAAATAATCTTTGAGCATTCTAACTCTATTTATTCCCTCTTGTCATCTTGTTATTAAAGTTATACATTTTTAAAACACAGCCAATATCATATTAACTGTTTTATCTATATTTAGGTTTACCCTTCTTTGCCCCTCATTCCTTGAATCTCTGTACTTCCATCTGGGATAATTTTCCTTCTTCCTGTAAAACTCTCTTTATTGTTTCTTTTTCTTTTAGTTTAATTCAGTTGGCATCAATTTTTTTGTTTGTCTGAAAATATTTCATTTTATTTCCATTTTTAAAGGATTTGGCAGACTTTATTTTAGCATTTTGAAGCTGTCATTCAGTTTTCTTCTGCTCTCTCTCTTTTCTGGTTAAAAAGAAGCTGTCAAAACTATTATTCTTTATTGTTTTTATTCCCCCCCTCCCCAGCAACGACCGTCGAATGGTCAACGTTGAGGTCTTCGGCAACTTCTCGTGTAGTTGTAAGAGGAGCAGCTTCAATGACTGCTCTCAGTTGGTCATTGTCAACTTCCGATGGCCATCCACCATGCTCCTCATCTTCAAGGCTCTCGTCTCCTTTGCAAAGCTTCTTGACCCACCACTGCACTGTACGTTCGTTAGCAGCTCCTGGCCAAATGCGTTGTTGATGTTGTGAGTTGTCTCTAGTGCTTTATGACCCATTTTAAACTCAAATATGTAAATCGCTCAAATTTGCTTTTTGTCTAACATTATTTCCATAGTCTAAAATGCATATAAAGTAAACAGTAATAACCCACTAGTGAAAAAAATAAAGTAAGAAATGCACATTAAAATAATGTATAACATAACTACATTTATTTAAGAATATATTTCGATATCAAATGGCAAATTTCAACAGTGCAAAACTGCAATTACTTTTGCACCAATCTAATAATACCTAACTCACAGTAATGTTTTGAGAATTAAATACATATTGTTTGTAAAGTGGCTATTAGAACCTCATAATTATAGATATTACAAATTAGTTGTAATCATTATATTTATAATGATTATAATATGATATAATATAGGATATAATATATGCTCCATTTAACCTGGAAGAAAAGTTGTATAAACAATAGCCAAAGAATAAATCAATGTAAGGAACTTTGGGAAACCCGTGTAAATATGTGCATAACTGGGAAATATGTTGCCATAAGGGAGTAGAGGATGGTAACATTTTGAGGACAACTACCAGAACCTGGGTTTATGTACAAAAACCTGAGTTAAGTGCTTCACGTGTATCAGTCCCGTTAGTACTTGCAACAAACATTTTGTTAGTTATTATTATTAAATGTGTTTCACAGCTGAGGGAATTGAAACTCAGAATATAAACACTTGCTCGGTTTCATACAATTTGTAAATGACAGAATGAATATTTTCAACCAGGTTTGATTGGTTCCAAAAGGTTTGTTTTCAGATTATAATCTCATTATAGATTTTGACCTTCCATGACAACATTAACACATTATTGATTGTCAAAGAGATTGGTAAAATAATACTCCTTTAGAGATTATGTTGGTCTCATGTCTTTGTAGCAGAAATATTGTTACTTCTGAGACAAATGTTACTTGTTAAAAATTTTAGTGTAATTTAATCTGCCCTTGTAGTTAAACAAATGATGGTTGGTCAAAATTACAGGACATTTTTATTTCAATTTATTTTTAGTCCTTCATGAAATAAAATCTACATAAAATAAAGAACAGAATGATATATGACAACGGGATAGCATTAGAGACTCTAAAATGTACAAGAAAAAGGTATCATCAATATTTCAAAATATCTCTATATTTAAGTGAAAAAGCTAATTATTGTAAATATATTACATAAATTCTTAGAGATGATGTAGCATTTTAGAATGCACACCACTGGAAATGGTTATATAGGGAAATAGTATTTTTCCTTATTTCTGATAAAATACATTAGAGTCACAATAGGACACATTTCAGGCAAACGCATCAACTATTATTTTCACCTGGAGAAATTTGGTGTATATTGTTTGTACATGTCTTACTAGAAACAAACCACTAAAAAATATTTAGTTGCCCAGAGAGCACTTACTGATATGTACCGTAGTCTGCCAACTTCATCCTCCTGCTCTCTCCTAGATACTGTACACTGTTTTCCTTGACTCTGGAGTTCCAAAATAGTTTAGACAGATAGCTGTTCTGATGAAGGGATGGATTCCTGGAACTTCTTTCTCCACCATCTTCCCACCTTGCCTCCTCTTATATTTTCAAGCTTTAATTCTGCTTGCCTTATTGTTCCAATTTCCCTTTTCATTTCATTCCTGGGGTCTGATAGAGAAATAAATCCATATAAATTTAATTGATAATTGCAAATAAATGTGTGAATGCTCTGCAAAACCTTAAAAACTATTAAGTTCTCAACTTGATATTCTGCTATATTTGCAGATTTGCAAAGTAATCCAGCAGCCTCTGTTACTTTGTAAGTAGAATTATAATTAAGATTACCTTTGAGGAAAGATCAATACCTTAATCTATCTGAACCGTCATAGGAAATACACAGAATTGGAAAGAAACTAAACACATCACCTGTTTAATTACTGGAGAATGGTTTTTTAATAAAAATTAATATTTAGAGAAAAATGTCTGTTATTGATATGAGGAAATTTTAAGTTACAACATTCTATATTGTTTAATTGAAAGCACTCTTATTTTAGTTGACTTGTATTTTTTGCTCTTGTATTTATTTTCAGCTTCATTAGTTTGCAAATATTGGATAAACGCCATTATTTTCTTGCCATACCTATAGCTATAGGCATGCAGCTTAGCATGGGTCGAGAAAATTTGGGCCCTATAAGATTGATATAACTGTAATCTCAATATTACTTTTAACTATGGGGCACTATCACCTGCCCATCAATTTTCTTGCTTTTAACCTATTAAATTTCCTCTCCAATAATTCTTGAATACTATTTCATATCTTTCTCCTCAAAATCCTCACACACACTTCAACTTACCTCATTGAGAAAATTGCAGCCCTCAGATTGAAATTCCATCATCTATCTGTCAAATTTATATATCCATGTTTTTCTGAATCTATTTATCCATTTTATAAGAACATGACCTTCCCAGTTTTATTGATGAGTAAACTGAACTAATGAAGTTAAGACAATCAGCCCTTAAAACCTATTAATTTTCAGAAATAAGTATTGAACTCACATCTGTTGGAAACTGTAGCTCAAACTCTAACCTTGTTATTCAATTGACTTTTATAAACAAAATGTCAAAGTTAATGGTGTGGCTATTTTTAATTTAGGAAGTGGAATGCTAGGCCTGAAAATGATAGATTTACCTTCTTATATTTCCTAATATTTACTAAGTGACTATTGATTTATTTAGCCTATGAAAAAAGGTCCAGGAAAAATTAAAGATATCTTCCTTCTGTGGGGAAGGATAAGTTTTCGTTGCATTAAAATGGAAATTGCAGATCCAAAAGGAAGCAAGCGAGCTGTAAAATGGGTTTATTATCAAGTTATTTCTCTTACATCAGTGCCAAAGAACCTCTTGGTATTTCCTGAACTGTTCCCACCTCCTGCCAAAGGTGAAAACCTTCCATTTTCTGAATGGCCCAGGGCCACAGAGCAGATTCTGTTGTCACTGTTCCAGAGTACAGAGCTAGATATTCACCCGTGACCTTCGGATGGGCCTCAGTGAGTATGAACAAACAGCTATTCTATATTGGAGATATTTAGCTTACCTTGTTTAAGGTCAAAAGGCAATATCACAACTATTTAATTCTGCATGTCTTTGATGTAAACCGAGACGAAATGTTAGGTAATCGAGTGAGGTTCTCACGTCACACGCAAGCCCTTCCTTATTTTGGGTCTCTTATGACAAGGAAGCGTTCTAGGTGGAGCTTTTCTCTATTTCTCATATTCTCTGCAGTGAACATGTATCACCCTAATTATTCAGAAAATAAATACATAAGAGAGTACATTGAAAAGAATGACTTCCTAGACAAGGTAGTATTTTAATATCTTGAATAATGTTTAAAAAATTGCATTTGTAAAAGGGGCATTCTAGACAGAAAAAGCTGGAGAAGACACAGGTAAATGAAAGAGAAGGCAGAGATAACTCTAAGAATTTTGCTGGGATTAGTTATTGCAACTGATTCTCTCTGCCAAATAAATAGCAAAGCACAGCAGTGATTTTATGTGGTGTTTCAGTTTCCTGGGCTGCTCAAAGCAGATACCATGAAATGGATTGACTTTATGCAACGAGAATTTGTCAGTTTACAGTGAGAGGCTGTGAGAATGTCAAAATCAAGTCCTCATCAAGGCAATGCTTACTTCCTGAAGACAAGCTGCTGGTGATCCTTGGCTCCTCTGCCACATTACAAGGCACATGGCAGGTCTGCTAGTCTTCCCTTTTCTCTTTGGGGTTTCATTGATTTCAGCTTCTTGCTTCCTCTTCCTTTCTCTCTCTCTATATTCATCCCCTTTATAAAGGACTCCAGTAAGAGGATTAATAGCCATCCTGAATGAGATGGGCCACACCTTAACTAAAGTAGCCTCATCAAAAGATTCTACTTTCAATGGGTCCACACCCACAGGAATGAATTAACTTTAGGGACACGCTTTTCTGAGATACAATTTCAAACCACATCATGTATTTCACTAAAATTTTATCTCATATTTTTAAAACATCGAGTTAGCTCCTTATAATAAACTCTAAGTATTTATAAATCAGATACCTAAAAAGCTGCCTGATGTCAAAAGCATTCCTTTCATTTCTGCTATTTACCACAAAACAACAAAACAATAACAAACAGTGGTAGACATCTGCTTTCTGTTCTAGCACCAATGCGCATAAAATCTTAGATTTGTTCTGAGCCCAGTGTAATAGGCCATTATGAGCTGCTGTTTTCTTCATGTTACTTATAGCAATATTATTTAGATACCAGTTATATAATTGTTTAATGTCTACTGGTAAGCTATCAGTAGACAGGGACTATGTCTGTTTTCCCATTATTTTATCATCTGAGATTTGCGTGGTGCCTGGCACTGTGTGAATGCATAATAATTATTTGATGAAGGAATTTAAGCCTGAACTCCGTGTCTATATAAAGAGTCACGTTTCAGGTGAGTTGCTTCTATCCTGTTACTCCATTCTTGGTCCCTACGTGAGCCTCAGCTCTTTTGCTATATCTCTTGCACGTATGACACAGTCAAGAGAGTGCTTTTGCCAACTTCAGTCCTTTGAAGCAGGAGCATCCCTTTGCTGTGAAGCAGTTTAATAAAAAACCTGGCCATTTTAGTTTCAAAATGCCACCAGCATCCCTTAATGTTCAAACTTTGGACATTGTCTTGGGTACAAAGAGTAAAGATTTTATCTTTTTTCACTCAGTTGTTTTTAGTTAAACTATTTTAGCTCCTGAGATAGTAGGTTCTCAGAAAAATAAAAATTCTTCCAAATGAATCCACTGATAATGGATAGAACTGCATTCAACCTACT